>CAUYQG010205682.1:0-19034 GCA_963574415.1 Tarsius wallacei | reverse complement strand
GTCTGGGTGACAGAGTGAGACTCCATCTCAAAAAAGAAATGGTTAAAATGGTAAATTTCACATAATATATATATATTTTACCACAATAAAAAATAAAAAGATAAGAACTAAACATGTGCATACCCTGTGGCCCAGGAATATGTGCTGGAGAACTTAATTGCACGTGGGCATCAGGAAACAAACAGAAGCATGTTTTATAGTAACAAAAATCTGGAAGCAACCAAATGACCTAGAACACAAGAGACAGGTAATCTGTGGTATATCCAAACAATGGAATCATTAAAAAAAAAAACAGTAAAAATGAATAAACTACATGTAGCCACATGCATCAGCGCAAAGAACTTCAGAAACATACTGTCAGAGTGACAGAAATGTGTCAGAAGGATAGCTATAGTATGACTCCATTTCTTTGCTTATTCAAATATAAGCAAAACTAAATAATATACATCTTAGGGATACATGCATAGTTGGTAAACTATACAGAAGAGCAAGGAAGAATTAACACCATTCAAGATATCAGAGGACAAACACACAGGAAGCTTTCAACCAACTGATAATGGTCTATTTCCTAAGATGGATACTTCCATTATTTCTACAATTCTTCTTCAAATTATCTATGTTTATAGAAAATATACATTCTTTTTATATATAAGGTAGATTATAATTCTTTATCATAAAAAATATTAAGGTCATGAACTTTTACAATCTCCAAATCTCTGAAAGCCTCTCAAACATCAGGATGGAGGTGAATTCACTCCTCTGATCCTCCACTGGTGGCTGTAATCGCCTTGTGGATCATGGGACCTGTGGAGATCACAGAGGAGGATCACAGCTGGACAGTTTCAGGAGGGCTAACTGCCCTGCTCTGGGCCACCCACCCACAGGCACTCCCTGTACAGGTCGCTAGTTGGCATCAGAGTGATGGAACATACAGAAGTGAGGGGGAGGGAAACTCTTGTAGCCCAGACCCTTGCAACAAGAAGGAAAAGAAGAAGAGGACTGGTGAGGGCCTCATCTTTAATAAAGGGAGCAGTTATGGCTGTTCACAGAGCCTAACAGAGGCCACACCATGTCTTATATGGGACAGTTAGAGATCAGGTTCATACACTCTAAAAAAAGTATCCCAACCTGTTACAGGAAAAAAATTAAAACAGACAGAAGGAATGAAGACAAAAAGAGAAAGAATATGGGATTCAGTCCTAAGAAGCAGTAGGAGGTGGGGGGGGGGGGAACCAGGTGAAGTTTTTAATCTTAGAATTTCTATAAAAATCTCCTCATGTGTTTTAACTGAGTAACTTAAAATAAAAATCATGTTTCAAGAGGATGGAAAAAATAGTGTCCCTTAAAGAAGAAAACCAGGAGCTACAGAAATTAAGATTTGATAACACCAATGATACTTAAATCTTCCAAAGAGGAAGTTCTGGAAAATGTATTATTACTCATGTCACTGGAGGAAAATGTGAGCTAGCAAAATGGCAAAAGGGGAAAGAGTGCCAGACAGGAAACCGGAGACCTGACGGCTAATAGCACACACCCAGCAAGCACTGGAAGAGTACAGATGAGTTTGTGGCTGACAGTCCTGGGGGTGAGACTCTCGGCTCTCTGTCACTTACCCACTATGTGACCTAGGGCAGGTTTGCTAGCCAGGTCCAACCTCAGCTTGTCTTTGAAGTAGGAACATAAAAATGCCCACCTAGCCGGGCTCGGTGGCTCAGCCTGTAATCCCGCGCTTTGGGAGGCTGAGGTGAGTGGATTGCCTGAGCCCGTGGGTTTGAGACCCGCCTGGGCAACTTGGTGAGACCTCATCTCTACAATAAATAAAAAAAAAATTAGCCAGCTGTGGTAGCATCCACCTGTAGTTCTGGCTACTTGGAAGGCTGAGGCGGAAGGATCGCCGGAGCCCAGCAGGTTGAGGCTGCAGTGGCCGGGAGAGGCCACTGCACTCCAGTCTGGGTGACAGAGTGAGACTCCAACTCAAAAACAAAAAACAAAAAAATAAAAATGCCCACTTGAAAGAGCTGTCATGAAGATTAGATGAAGATTTGGAAGCATCCAGCTCCCAGGTGCACAATAAGTGTCATGCCCCTGGCCTCAGTTTCCCAACTGTGCACATATAAGAATAAATAAATGAACTCCAACTTCACCAGCTCCAAAATGTTGTTTTCTACAGTGGCAGGCAGAATAATGCCCTCCAATGTCCACATCCTGCATCCACAGAATATGGGACTGTGTTATGCTAGCTAGCAAAGGGAATGAAGGCTGTTATTAATCAGCTGACCCTAAAATATGGAGATTTCCCTGGATTACCCAGGTGTGCCCAACGGAGTCATGGGGTTCCCAAAAATGAAAGAGAATCAGGAGAGAGAGCCAGAGAAATGGCAGCCCTAAACTGCTAGTTTTGAAGATGGAGGAAGAGGGCCTGAGCCAAGGCATGGGATGGCCTCTGGAGGCTGGAAAGGGCAAAGAAACGGACTTCTCCCTAGCGCCTCCAGAATGAACACAGTGCTGCAGAAGCCTTCATTTGACCCTAGGGAGACACATTTCAGATTTGGAACTATAGTACTATGAGACAATAAACTTGTACTGAGGTCAGGCATGGTGACCTGCTCCTATAATCCGAGCACTCTGGAAGGCCGAAGCAGGAGGATTACTTGAGGCCAGGAGCTAAGACCAGGGCAGGGCGCAGTAGCTCACACATTCATGGAGGCCGAAATGGGAGTCTGAGACTAGCCTAGGCAACATAGCAAGACCTTGTCTCTACAAAAAATTTTAAAAATAGCCAGGCTTGGTGGTGCTTGCCTATAGTTCCAGCTACTTGGGAGGCTGAGGTGGAAGGTCTGCCTGAGCCCAAAAGGTCAAGGCTGCAACAAGCTGTGAGTGTGCCACGGCACTCTAGCCTGGGCAACAGAGTGAGACAATTCAAAAAAAAAAAAAACTGTACCAGTGAGCTCAGAGCACAGATGCAAAACTGCCCATAAGCTCTGCAGTGAGATGATGCCTGCTTCACCACGTAAAGGCATTCTAGTGTGGAAATGGGAGACCAGACAAAGTCTGTTTGGAGGGAAAATGATGTCAGTCATGACATTATTGACTAAACTGCTGTGTTTTAAATAGTATTGAAGGAGAAATTTAAAAGACGAAAAAATGCGTTCATTCTTTTACACCAACTCAGTTCAGTAACACTGGCATGATGGTGGTCCAAACAAACTCGTTTTTCTTTTATCATGCTGGCTGGCCCCCAAAAGCAACAGACAAGAACAAGTCAGCCCACTGTCAGATGAGTCACGATTCAGAGGGCCCGCGGCCTTGATTTAGTAGCAGCTCATGTCCTGCCGTTGGCTACAGAACCCTGCGAGGCCCCAATTCTAGAGCAGTTCTCAAAGTAGTCAAAGGCTCCCCACCATGTGTGTCATGGGACTTCAATACAATGCTCCAAGTTTAGCCTGCGTGATGTACGAAGCATTCCTCACCCCCTCAGCTCTGCAGAAACGGGGGACACTCCAGAAGCCCAGTTGCCCTAGTATTGGTCACTGCTTGGCAACTTCAGTGGACCCTTCACCTGCTGTCGACTAGGTTCAGAGAAGAGTTCCAAGAACACCTACCCCGACAGTCGTCAGCCCAGGCCCCCATGGCCACAACGTGTCCTTAACGCTGCCCAGCATGGTGTCTGTTAATGTTTCAGAAGCCAATGAAACTCACCACAACCTTTAAATACAGGCACAGCATGACATTACCACAGGGCACTTCTTAATGCTTTTTTTAAACCCATCCTTAATACTCTATAAACTTTTTACTTCCCTGTCTCTGTTTAAGCTCTTTATTAAATGTCAAAATACAGCCGACCACAAGAACTCAACAAAACTTTGTATACTAATTATTACCACTTTTTAAGTTTATTTCAGTATGCTCATTGTTTTTAAGATGAAAGGAAAGGAAAGCCTCAGTCTTCTATATGTGAATGTCCTGCCTTCCAGGACCTACTACCTGGTAGAAGGGAAAACCGGGAGCTGTAACACAGGCAGGATTCAGTGCCAGTTACAGGAACACTCCAAAGATGCTACAGAAAGTCTTCTGCAGTTGGACGTGGCAACACAAGGCTCTAGGAATGTTTTAAAATCCCCTCATTCTTCCTTAGTTTCCTAACTAAGGTAGGAAGTATATTGGGCATAAGACATAATACGGCTTACCAAAGGGAACGTTTAAAATACATGTACATATACAATCCCTGACTTAACGTGGCTCAACTTATGATTTTTTGACATTACTAGTGTGAAAGTGATACACATTCAGTTAAACCCTACTTCAAGTACTCGTACAACCATTCTGTCTTTCACTTTCAGTGCAGTAGTCAATAGATTACATGAGATAGTGGGCACTTTATTATAAAATAAACTTTGTGTTGGAGGATTTTGTCCAACTATAGGCCAATGTCAGTGTTCTGAGCATGTTTAAGATAGGTGAGGCTAAGCTACGATGTTCAGTAAGGGAAGTGGATCAGATTTTTGACTTAATGATATTTTCAATTTACTGTGGGTTTATCAGGACATAACCCCATCATAAGTTGAGAAGCATGTGTACACAGCATATTTCTTTTTTAAAAAAAATTTTAGGCTGGGCTCAGTGGCTCAGCCTGTAATCCCAACGCTTTGGGGGGCTGAGGTGAGTGGATTGCCTGAGCCCACGGGTTCGAGACCCGCCTGGACAACTCGGCGAGACCTCATCTCTACAATAAATTAAAAAATTAGCCAGGCATAATAGCACACACCTGTAGTTCTGGCTACTTGGAAGGCTGAAGGAGAAGGATCGCTGGAGCCCAGCAGGTCAAGGCTGCGGTGGCCAGAAGCGTGCCACTGCACTCCAGTCTGGGCGACAGAGTAAGACTCCAACTCAAAAAAAAAAATTTATTGTAGAGACAAGGTCTCACTAAGTTGCCCAGTCTGGTCTCGAACCCTTGGGCTAAGGCAGTTCTCTCACCTCAGCCTCCCAAAGTGCTGGGATTATAGGCATTAAGCCACGGTGCCTGGCTGTTCATCAATTTTAAGTTGCACATTGTCACATTTTAACATCTCTGAAATCAGGCTGCACATTATGACCTATGATCTATGGCATGCCATAATTTAATTGGCAGCATGTTTTACTTACTCTTACTGGTGTGCATTTTATTTATTTTTACTTTTTAATGACTTTCTTTTTTTTTTTTTTGAGTCAGAGTCTCGCTCTGTCCTACCCAGGCTGGAGTGCAGTGGCACGCTCACAGCCACTGCAGCATCGACCTGCTGGTCTCAGGTGATCCTCCTGCCTCAGCCTTCCAAGTAGCTGGAACTACAGGCATGCACAACCATGCCCGGCTTGCTGGTGTGCATTTTAATCGATGGCAGAGCCAGTGAAATATGATTTGTCCATGGGGCAGCTACACCCAGATTGCATACGTGACACCAGACTAAAAAATGGGGAGGGGGTTACATTATTTGTCTCTTTGTTTTGTATCCACACAGCCTTAATATATAATAGTAAACACATTTCACGCAAATACACCTGAATTACTCCATTTCTCTTCAGGAAAGAGAAGGGTATTTTGGTTTTAAAAAAAAAAAAGTATTGGTTCTGTCCCCTACAGTCAATGTTACTGAATGGTGCAAGGCCCTATCTGCCATTTACAAGTTGTATGAACTGGGGCATACTCTCCCAGAGGTTCAACTTTCTCAACTGGAAATGACCGTTCCCTGCCCAGCTCACTAGAAAGCACTTAAGGCATCAGGAAACATGAGACGGACAACTCTGAGTGGGCCTTTCACTCGGTCAGTTCATAAGACTCTATTCTCCTGCTTTCTTCTAACCTCATCCCTACACCTCCATCCCCACACCCATCCCCACTAGAGGAATTCCCAGAAATAGTGCGCAGAATAAGACCACCCCAGTTGGCAAACTACCCTATGCCTCTTCTTTTTACTGAAAAGGTGTTCTACCATCCCAAGAGCTGTCGAATCACATGAAACTCTGGCCCTTGAAGGGAATGGCTTAAAAGAGGAAGGCAGGAGGAACAGGTCAGAGACCAGTCACATTCCAGCAAAGGGTCCTGTCCCGGTAGATTCCATCTGCCAGGATCTGGAAGAGCCACAGAGTCAGCACAGGCATTCACAGCAGCTAAGAGAGCACACTCTTTAGCTGAGCAAAAGGGGAAAACAACAGAAGAGAAAACAACCCAAAGGTGGTGGCTAGAAGTGGAGATGACCTGACAAGTGGCAGGCTCAAACTAACCATAGGAAAAGGCCACCTTCGTGTGTACACTAGGATCAAGTCTCAGACTTCCATGTGTACGCTAGGATCTAGCCTTGGACCTCTGTGTATACGCTCGAATCCAGCCTCGGATTTGTTTTAGGAAAGTTATAATTAATGGACAGGAAGCCATATAGCTGTCATCCTTTTCAACTTCTGTGGTCACAGAAATACAAAACTCAAGACTGTGACTTTACTGACTCACAAGAGTGAGTATATATCATAGCTAAAATGTCTGGGGCCTGAGCTATGCTGGAAAGAGTCCATTTGTCCAAACAAGTCACCCCAAAGCTCATCTTCCCAAAACGCCTAGTTTGGGAAACTCTTATTCTGGCCCTTCATTCATCTGACCAACCCCCAACACCTCTCCTAGAGGGAAATATTTCACTATAATAAGGAGAAGCTGCCGGCACACCGCTGCTGACCTGAAGTCACTCGGCAAAGTTTTAAAAGTCACAGATGCCTGGGATCCCTCCCCCCATCTGATGTAATAGCCTGGGTGTGGTTTGGGCCCGGGATGCTAGCGTGCTGCCAGGGCCCAGCATCTCTGGGCTCAAGGGCCTGACCCTGGGCATGCGCTCCTCACCACCTCCATAAAAGCAGTGGGTCGAGAAGCAACTTGTCCAAACCTGCTTCCAGCACTGCTGCCCTCTAATACTCCTGCAGAGAAGGGTCCATGTGACCATTTTAAAGGGCGCCTTTAAAGGCAGACACGCGGCACCACCACCTTCTACCCATCTCTTCACTGAGTTAGAAGACACAAGGCTGCCCACCCTTCAGAAATATAGAATGAGCAAAGGGTTCGCTCAGGGGAAGGGTGTGAATCCAGAGACAGTAGAAGGGAGACAGGGTCATTCTCCTGCGGTGCCAGAAGAAACCTTGTGCAGTCACTTCACAATCGTGTACACACACCCTTCAAGACAGTGCCTGCCAAGTACGCCAAGTGCTCATTTGGGTCAAATCACAACTCCAGGGGAGTCAGAGGGAGAGGCCTCTGCTCAGCTTTTGTATTTGCTTGCGTCTCTAAGCCAACAGTTCTCAGTGGGAGTGGGGGTGATTTTGCACATTGCCCCAAGGACATTGGACACTGTCTGGAGACACTTTTGACTGCCACCAATGAGGGGAGCCAGGGATTTGGTACTAGCATCTAGTGGGCAGAGGCTAGGGACGCTGTAAGCATTCTACAGGCACAGGACAGCCCCACAATAGAGAATTAAGCAGCCAAAAATGTCAACAGACCAAGTCTGCTCTAAGCAGACTCTCTAAGAGTCTTTCAGCACCGGCCACTGTGTTGTTTCTAAAGGGTTAGATGACATCATTACTTAGGTGACCTCATGAGTAACTTTATTCATGAATAAATCCAACATAATGCTATGACTTTCTCAAGGGAAGATAAAAATGACAATCCAAAAACAAACCAATATTCTTATACATGAGAACCCTCAGAAACAAACAGGAAACTCTCAGCCCTACTTTAAAATTGAAAAGTGGCTGGGCATGGTGGTTCACACTTGGAATCCCAGCACTTTGGGAGGTTGAGGCAGGAGGATTGCTTAGCCCAGAAGATTGAGACCAGCCCGGGCAACATTAGTGAGACCTTGTCTCTACAAAAAAAAGAAAGAAAAATTAGCATGGCGGTACATGCCGGTAGTCCTAGCTACTTGCAGAGGTCAAAGCAGGAGTATCTCCTGAACCCAGGAGGTCAAGGCTGTGGTGAGCATGATCGTGCACTTCCAGCCTGGATGACAGAGTGACACCCCTAACTCAAAATACCATAAAATTACATAAAGTAAAATAATATAACATAACATAAAACTGAAAAGAATGGCGTGGCCAGGTCCCTGCAATGACTCAGCCAGTCAGCTGGTTCCCTCGGAGGATCCTCAGAGGATCATTCCGGTTTTAGTCTAACAGGTGTCAGTCCAAAACACATAGGCACTTGTTACACAAAAGTGAATCGTCTTTAAAATGTAATGTTACCTGTGATTTACAATAATTATAAACAAAGATTTCCCAGCAGTGACTTTGTGCCTCTCATTTATGAAAAAAATGGTTGCTAATTCCCAGAAATAAACAGATAAGAAGCATTCTCGAACCTTGTCTCGTCCCCGCTCCTCCAGGTCGTCCCACAGTCCCTTGAGGAGTGCTCAGCGCCCCGATACCCACCACTGGCTTCCCACACCACCCTCGGCTCTCCCCCTCCTCCCCCTAGAAAGGATGAAGTCAAGTGCGATGGAAGAACAACTGACAAGGGTCTGCCCAACTGCTCAGCATTAAATAATAAGTACAAATATGTGTCTGATAAACAAACACTGCATTGCCTGGGCAACCGACTGAAATCAGCACCACAGATGAATAGCGTCGATATTCAAACACCAACTGTCCGAAGAACGCAGCCCATGTTTCCTACATTCCCTGTCCCAGGAAACCTGCTGCGGGTCCCAGGAAGGCGCATCTGTGACAAGAGAAACAAATAAGAACCCAACCGTCCCCCACAAACATTATTTCAGTGAAAGAATGAACCAACCTGCACAAATAAACCATGAAGAGAAGCAATATGGGAGAGCTTAGGGTCTCTCCTTCCTCAGGGCCTCATCCGTAGGGCAAAATTCAAGCACTGCTGGATTCAACGCTCAACAGTAAGACATTCTGTTTGGTTGTATAACTACATACAGATAACTTGGTGTCTTCTCTTATCTTTTCTTTTTGGAGTTGGAGTCTCTGTCGCCCAGGCTGAAGTGCAGTAACACAATCACAGCTCACTGCAGCCTCAACCTCCTGGGCTCAGGCAATCATTCCACCTCAACCTCCTGAGTAGCTGGGATTACAGGAATGTGTCACCACACCTGGCTTATTTTTTTATTTTTGTAGAGATGAGGTCTCGGTATGTTGCCCAGGCTGGTCTCAAGCTCCTGGGCTCAAGCAATCTTCCTGTCTCGGCCTCTCAAAGTGCTGGGATTACAGACGTGAGCTACTTGGTGTCTTTTGAATGCTGAATAATTTTTTATTACTGGGAGGGAAACAATAAAACTGCTTATTTGGCTCATAATCATACCACTTGATGGCTTACTTGAGTCAAGAGAAATACCAAGAAAGTAAACTCAGGAAATAGAAACTACCATGGAGTTTTTTCTATTTCTAGCTCTCTAACTCTTGATTCTGCACTTGAGGGTAAAAGTTACCTCAATCATATTACATCAATAACATGACTTATGCATATAAATTCAACAGACCCCCAAGAATCAAATATAAGTTTTGAGAAGAGAACTATTTTCTATTTATTCCCATAGCACAGACAATGCAACAAACTTTATGCAGTTAACTGCCTAGTGACAGTCTAAATTATTCAGAAATATGTGTTGTCTGTACTTTAATTATTTTGAAGAAAAGCAACCTAAACAATGTCTATTTCACTAAAAATCAGAAGTCTCATTCTAGTGCTTAAGTTATTAGTAGGTAACACGTTACAGTGTTGCCCTCCACATTATCAGCGATTCCCGTCTTCCAAGAAAGATTGTATTACTGAAGGGGAGAAACAGCTGGATCTTGAATCTCTGGAGGAAGTCTGCAAACCAGTAGGCTGCTCACAGAGCATCACAGCTTCTGATGTGGCCATCCCAAAGGGCTTAGAGAGGCCACCTGAAATCGCAGTACCATGGGCAGGATCCCACGGGAAATGAGGAAGGACAAGCTGATCAGCTCACAGGGGACAAGCTGGTACTGCCGACCCCAGCAAGGAGCCTGGCTGATGTTCAGGAAGTTGACAAACAGAAGCACTTTTGCTTATCACTAACCAAAAGGGTGGCTGCATGACTAACAGTCATTGTCAAAAAAAAAAAAAAAAAACCTTGACCTAAGACCAGGCATGATGGCTCACACCTATAATCCCAGAACTTTAGGAAGCTGAAGTAGAAGGATTGCTTGGACCCAGGAGTTGGAGACCAGCCTGGGCAACATAGCAAGACCTTGTCTCTACAAAAAAATAAATAAACTACAGGCACATGGTGGCATGCGCCTGTAGTCCCAGCTACTCAGAAGACTGAGATGTGAGGATAGTTGAGGCTGCAGTGAGCCATGATCGTGCCACTGCACTCCAGCCTGGGTGACAGAGTCAGACTGGGACTTAAAAAACACTTGACCTCAACTGGAAGTACTGGTTTATATTAACTGTCATGGGGCAATCATTTATAGAATCAGAAATTCCTCAGCAAGAGGTTTTTAAATGATGCCTTTGGCTTATTCTCAAGGGAAAATAAAGATGAGAACACCTTCACCCATGCAACCAATATTTACTGAATGTTTGGTAAGTATAGGGATATGTAGACACACATACATACCACAAAGCACAGCATGTTCCCAAATGCCACTGAGGGATCAAATGAGACTTCACACTGCTGGGGGCACAGACTTCATACCAAGAAAGTGAGTTTCAAGACTCATTATATAGCTAAGTAACGAAGGCCGTGTAGTACTGGCTGAGATAAATGGGACAGAACACAGAACCCAGAAACACACCCACACACATGTGCCCAACTCATTTTTTACAAAGGTGCAAAAGTAGTACAATGGAGGAATGACAGCCTTTTCAACAAATGGTGCTGAATCACTGGACATCCACAGGCAAAAAAATGAGCCTCAACCTAAGTCTCCCACCTTATACAAAAGTTAACTAAAAATAGGTCATGGACTTAAATGTAAAACTTTAATAGAAGAAAACATTCAGGATCTAGGGCTAGGCAAATAGCTCTTAAAATTGATACCACCAAAGGAAATACTCATAAATTGGACATCATCAAAACTAAAACCTTTTGCCCTGAGAAAACTCTGTTAAGAGGCTAAAGGTTAGGCATGGTAGGTCACACCTATAATCCCAGCATTTTGGGAGGCAGGAGCAGGAGGATCATTTGAACCCAGGAGTTCAAAATTAGCCTGGGCAACAAAGCCAAGACCTTATCTCCACAAAAAATTTTAAAAATTAGCTGGGCATGGCAATGTGCGTCTACAGTCCCAGCTGCCTGGGAGATGGAGGCAGGAGGATCACCTGAGTCCAGAAGTTATAAATAAATAAATAATGGATGGATGGATGGGATGAATAGATAAGCTACAGAGTAAATATTTGCAAACCATATATCTGACAAAAGACTAATCAAGCCAGGCTCGGTGGCTCAGCCTGTAATCCCACGCTTTGGGAGGCTGAGGTGAGTGGATTGCCTGAGCCCGCGGGTTCGAGACCCGCCTGGGCAACTTGGCGAGACCTCATCTCTACAATAAATCAAAAAATTAGCCGGGTGTGGTAGTGCGCACCTGTAACTCCGGCTACTCGGAAGGCTGAGGCGGAAGGATCGCCGGAGCCCAGCAGGTCGAGGCTGCGGTGGCCGGAAGTGGCCACCACACTCTAGTCTGGGCGACAGTGTGAGACTCCAACTCAAATAAATAAATAAATAAAGATTGCATTTGACTGAGACAATGGAAGTGATCCAAAAGAACCTCCACAGACTTCCACTACCACATCTACACACCCATATTAGATTATTAGGTGTGCCACCACAAGGTACCACAGAGTAGAGTAGCTTAAACTACAAAAATGTATTTTTCACAGTTCTGCAGGCCAGAAGTCCATGATCGAGATGTTGGCAGGGTTATTTGCCCAAGGCCTCTCCCCTTGATTTGCAGATTGACATCTTGTCACTGTGCCCTCATGTGGTCTTTTCTTGTGTGTTGTATCCCTGATGTCTGTTTTCTTCTTATAGGAACATCAGTCATATTGGATTAGGGCTCCACTTTCACAGCTTCATCTTACCTTCATCACCTCTTTTTTTTTTTTTGAGTTGGAGTCTCACTCTGTCACCCAGGCTGGAGTGCAATAGCACGCACACTCACGGCCACCTCAGGGTTGACCTGCTGGGCTCAGGTGATCCTTCCACCTCAGCCTTCCAAGTAGCCAGAACTACAGGCATGCACTACCATGCCTGGCTAATTTTTTTATTTATGGTAGAGACGAGGTCTCGTCAAATTCCCCAGGCTGGTCTTGAGCCCGCAGGCTCAGGCAATCCACTTGCCTCAGCCTCCCAAAGTGCTGGGATTACAGGCAGAGCCACCAAGCCCAGCCTCTTAATCACCTCTTTACAGGCCTCCAACTGGAGTCACATTCTGATATCCTGAGGGTTAGTACTTCAACAAATAAATCTGGGGAAAGGTCACCACAGTTCAGCTCATAATACCACCTACAACCACCTGTACCCCACAGGACACTTTTATGCTCCTTCTACTGGGTAGAGGTAGCCCCACATGAGAAGCACAGGTTGGTTGCACCTCTGCTCCCATTCTCTGCTCAAGCATTCAACGTCAAACAGAGCAATGTCTCCACTCAGGCATTCAATGTCTGCGCAACTAGAGGTCATGACCCAATCTGTACCCAAATACTCTGCCTTCCCACCAGGTCCTACAGGCAGGTACTCCCTACTGCTGTCTAGTCGATCTGTGCTCTTTCACCTTGAATATGCCACACCTCTCCTTGCTGCAACATAGTTTTCCTCTCTGCGTGTTCCCATCAACATACAAGCATGCTGTTATTTATCATTAACCCCTCTTTTAATCCCATATTTGACCCACTTCTCTTCCACCAGCTCTCATCATCTTCCTGCACCCTTTATGGCAAACCTTCTCAAAGAGTAGGCTAGAGTCACTAGTTCCAATTGGCCTCCTTGCATGCACCCTCATCCCACCCCGACAACTCTGAAAAAAACATTCCCATCAAGGACATCAAAGACCTACATGTTGCTAAATCTCAAGATCAGTTCTTTAGATTTGAACAAGTTTTGTTCTCGGGATACTTGTTCTATCAGCAGCATTGACACAATTGATCAACCTATATTGACACTTGATATTCTTTTTTAAAAAATTAGCTTCCAGAATACCACAGTCTTGGATTTTCTCCAACTTCACTGGTCATCCCTTCTCAACCACTTTTTCTCAGTCCTTCTCTTCTTCCTGACCTGTGAATACTGACACTTTCCAGAGTTCAGTTTTGAATTGCTCTTTCCATCTACATTCACTCTTTTGGTGAGTTCAGTCTCACAGCTTTAAATACGTTCTATACATCAATACTCCCAAGCTTTCTCTCTCTCTTGGACTTTATTTATTTATTTATTTATTTTTTTTGAGTTGGAGTCTCACTCTGTCACCCAGACTGGAGTGCAGTGGCCTCTCCCGGCCACCGCAGCCTCGACCTGCTGGGCTCCGGTGATCCTTCCGCCTCAGCCTTCCAAGTAGCCAGAATTACAGGCGCGCGCTACCACGCCCGGCTGATTTTTTTTTATTTATTGTAAAGATGAGGTCTCGCCAAGTTGCCCAGGCGGGTCTCGAACCCTCGGGCTCAGGCAATCCACTCACCTCAGCCTCCCAAAGGCACGGAATTACAGGCTGAGCCACCGAGCCCGGCTTCTCCTGGACTTTAAAAGTGAATATTCTACTGCCTATTCAACACCTTCCTTGAATGTTGTGGTAGGCAGAATTTTAAGATGGACCAACAAGATTTCTGGCTCTGAGAAATACCCAAGGCCATAAATATGATGGATCTCATTCCTGTAGCTGTTATGTTACATCCTAGTTAGGAAATGAAGATATTCTATGGCCCTGGTCTAATCACATGAGCTTTTAAAAAGCTGAGTTTTCTCCAGCTGATCTCAAAAAAGAAAGTCAGAGAATTGAAGCAGGAGAGGAAGTCAACATGAGAGAATGTCCATTGTTAAAGATGGAGCAAGAACCCAACATGACCTCCAGGGGCTGAGAGCAGCTTCCATCTGACAGTCAGCAAGGAAACCGGAACCTCAGTCCTACAACCACAAGAACCTGCATTCTGCCAACAATTTGAACAAAGCTAGAAGTGGCTTGTTCCCTACACCCTCCAGACAAGAACTCAGTCTGACCAACATCTTGATTTCAGCCTTGTGAAGCCCTGAGCAAAGACATGCACCATCTGCCTTCTGACTCCTAAAATTGTGAGTTATAAGTGGATGCTATTTTAAGTCACTATAAATGCGTAATAAGCTCCTCAAGCTCAGAATTTCCAAAACTGATTCAATCTTCTCTTCAAGTTTGTTTCTCCTCAGTCTTCTCCATATTCCTTGATGGTACCTCCTTCCTTGCGTTGGCTCAGGCCTGAGCACATGTGTTGATCCTTGACTTCTTTCTCTCACCGCCTACATCTACAGTCAGGAAACCCTCTTGGCTTTGCTTCCAAAATCTATTTAATCTTAATATCTTTACCACCTCCTCTGCTACCACTTTTGTCTTAAGCCGTCTAGCCACCATCATCACTTCTCACTTTGGCTGTTGTGATAGCCTTTTAGCTGCACTCCCCTGCTTCCACCTGTCCCCAATGTCTGTGCTCCACATAACAGCCAAGGAGCTTTTTGGAGACTATAAGTCTGACCATGCCACTCAAAAAGCTGTGTGAGTCCTCGGTTCTCTAAGTAAGTTCTTGGATCAGAGAAGAAAGGGACAGGTGTGATACTGTTTCCTAATAGCTTCCAGTACTACTACCAGTATTCCAAATAGGGACAAACAAGAGAAGGGGTCTGGACAGCGATTCAAACACAGTGTAATCTGATTTCCAACACCACAGTTATTTTTTTTCTTTGGACAAATTTATAAACAAAACTGTCAAAACCCTCAGATTTTCTGAGAATAATAAGAGTGCTAGATATTCTCTACTTTAAAATCTTCCATTTTGGACCAGGCTTGGTGGCTCAGCCTGCAATCCCAGAACTTTGGGAGACTGCAAGTGGATTGCCTGAACCTGTGGGCTCGAGACCAGCCTGGGCAACCTGGCGAGACCTCATCTCTACAATAAATAAATAAATAAGAAGAAATTTAAATTAAAAAAAAATTAGCCAGGCATGGTAGCATGTGCCTGTAGTTCCAGCTATGTGAAAGACTGAGACAGAAGGACAGCCAGAGCCCTTGAGGTCGATTCTGGGGTGGCCATGAGTGTGCCACTGCATTCCAGCCAGGGCCAAGGAGTGAGACTCCAACTCAAAAATAAAAAAAATAGAAAATAAAATAAAATCTTCCATTTTGAAGCTGTTGTGATTTAAAAAATAAAAACAAAGAAATTGGAATTCGGTTTCAGCACATCTGCCACTTCTCAGCCATAGGACCGTGGCAGGTCATTTGGCCTGTGAGGTTCAATTTCTCATCTGAAATGGGAGTTAGTCCAGTCTGCCCTGCCCAACTCACAGGGTCACCACGAGAATTAATGGTGATTCTCACATTTGGGGAAAATTTTATAACTAATGAGCTCTGTACGTGTCTGTCCCAATTATTAATAAAATTATTCAGCAGCCTCTCAACACCTCATCACTCCTCCCACAGCCAACAAACCTCCCTATAAAATTACAGAGATTCCTGCAGGTGACCCATAGGACTGAATGCTTGTTGCTTATTGGGTGACCAAGCAATAAAAAGCAAGTTATGGCTCGTAAATTCTCAGAGCTGTCTTTATCCTGCAGAATCTGAAACTAAGGTGGAAAAGGGAATTGGCACTATTGGTAAATACAGATTCTGTTTCTGACACAGGAATCTCACTGCTCAGGAGTCAGCTGGTACAGTCAGCCCTCCAGGTGCATGAGTTCCACATCCATGGATTCAACCAACCACAGATTCAACCAAACACAGATTCAATCAGCCATGGATTCAACAACTGCTGATTCAACTAGCAAGGGATTAAGCCAATTATGGACTCAACCAACCCCAAAGTCAACCAACCATGAATTCAGCCAACCATGAATTCAACCAATCACAGATCAAAAATATTGGGAGCGTAGTGATGGATTGCTGCATCTGTACTGAACATGTACATACTTTTGCTCCTTGTCATTATTCCCTAAAAAATACAGTAGAACTAATTACATAACATTTACATTGTATTAGGTATTATAGGTTATCTAGAGATAATTTAAAGTATACCAGAAGGTGTGGTATGTTATACGCAAATATGACATAATTTTATAGCAGGCACTTGAGCATCCTTGAATTTTGGTACCCACGGGGAGTTCTAAAGTCAATTTTCCATGAATAACAAGGAACAACTGTATTACCAACGCATTTCAGTTTTTGCCTTTCCTGATTTCAGCATGCCTGGTCTTGCTGAGAAAAAAAGTTATGAAGCCATCATAAGAAAGAGCCGAGCAGTGGTCAGGAGGAACCATGGCCTTGGAAAAAATGTAGCACACAGCTAGGTGATGAGGGATTTCTGTTCCCTGCACTCCCCAGGACATGACCATCACAGGTGTGATTCCAACAAGATGACAGACATAGAGGAGAAAATGCAGTGCTGGGAAAGAAGTCAGGATTACCAAGTAGGAGAAATCTTAGAAGCAAGGACTATTATAATAGCATCTGGGCAGTCGTTATTTCTGAGTCTGAGAGACCACATCACATCACAGATGAATTCAAAACTCCACGAGTCTTTCTACAGGCCTATTCTTCTTTGGCAACCCCCACTGCTAGACTCCCCTGGTAATAAGTGCTTTGTGTAGACTATGTGGGATACCTTTCCTTTTCCCCAAGACCTATGCTCCACCTAGCTGGCCTGATGTCTACACTGAGAGGCCAATCTGCATAGAATATGCCATCCTGTGGCTTCTAATTGGATCCAAGGAAACCCAGCAGGAAGCAGAAGGAGAAAGTGAGATATGAGATTGTCTTACCCTGACTCTCGCACTGGGGTGTCACCTTAGGCTGCTGCTTCCCTCAGCTTGTGGCTACTTCCCCTCTCAGGGCAATACTGCCCCCTTCTCTGTTGCCTTCTTCTTCCAGATTCAGGTAAGCATGCTCCCTACCTTGTTCCTTTGGGCCTAGAATGCGGGACAGCTCTGCTAATTGCTGGGAGTGTTGCCCTATCCCTAGTGGTTTCCATGACTCCTCATCACAGCCTTGTAAACAGTCCCTTGTTAAAATTAAACCCTTCTCATGCTCCCCACTTTGTGTGTAGCATCTGCTTCTTGCCAGGCCCCTGATGGGCACATTTGCTGAATGAAATGAGTGTGTCCTAAATGTTATTTCACTCATCAGAGGCATAATTATAAATGGGCACCTCAGTAAAAAAAAAATTCTAATTTTAGCATAACCCATGTATGAAGTGTGTCTTTATATTTTAATTAAAAAACATTTGTATTAACGTTTTAGTAAGTACAGGTTGAATGTTCTTAGGTCAAAAATTTGAAATCCAAAGTGCTCCAGAGTCAGAAACTGTTTGAGTGCAGCCATAAGTAGAAAATTTCACACCAGATTTTACGTGACAAGTCTTGGTCGAAATATACAAAATTAATAAGAAATGTTGCATAAAACTACCTTCAGGCTATGTGTGTAAGGTATATATATAAGTGCATTTCATGTTTAGACTCGGGCCCCCTCCCCAAGATATCTCATGACATGTATGCAACATCCCAAAATTCATAAAAATCGAAAATCTGAAACACTTCTGGCCCCAGGCATCTCAGACAAGAGGCATCCAACCTGCGTGTCCTTTGAGTCTCAGTTTAAACGTCTCTTCTTCAGGCCTGAGTCACCCAACCCTCAGTCTTCATGATGTCTTGCCTTTCTTTCCCACTGCCTACTGCAGATTCTTATTGCACATGTCTGTTGTCATGTTAAAGCCTGAACTTTCTAGACCTGAACCTTCATGAAAGCAGCAGTGCTTATTGTCTTCAGCACTGCGTTCCTGAACAAGGTGCCTGGCACCCAGTAAACATGTGGGTGCCCAGGAAATGTGTGTTGAGTAAATGGCATAAGATAAATAGACAAGAGGGAGACGGGTCAGCTAACTGCTCAGTTAACTCTTCTTCACCTCGCCCATCCCAGCACACACCAGGATTGCCAACCTCCCTGTTCAGTGTCCATTCACGTCCAGTATTTTATAGCACCTCAAACCCTCAGTGGGTCTTCCACCTCTATCTTTTTCTGTGAGAAGTGCTGCCTTCCCCAAATACAGAATAAGTTTCTAGAATATAGTCTATGACTTAGGTTTGCTTTGTATCCCCCACAATGCACTTTACATAAGAATGTCTAGGACTCAGTCTGCTGTAAATCAAGGACTCTCTAAATTGGCATGAGGTTGCAGTCAGGATGGTTATTATTAAAAAGTCGAAAAAAAAAACATTATGTTGGCAAAGATGTAGAGAAAAGGGAACGCTTATACACTGTTGGTAGGAATGTAAAGTAATACAACCTCTATGGAAACAGTATGGAGATGTCTCAAATAACTAAAAATAAAGCCACCATTCAGCACAGCAATCCCACTACTGGGTATCTACCCAAAAGAAAAGAGATCATCGCCGGACTCGGTGGCTCAGCCTGTAATCCCATGCTTGGGGAGGCCGAGGTGAGTGGATTGCCTGAGCCCGCGGGTTCGAGACCCACCTGGGCAACTTGGTGAGACCTCATCACTACAAAAAAAAAAAAAATCAAAAAAATTAGCCGGGCATGGTAGCACGCGCCTGTAGTTCCAGCTCCTTGGAAGGCTGAGGCGGAAGGATCACCGGAACCCAGCAGGTCGAGGCTGCAGTGGCCGGGAGCGGCCACTGCACTCCAGTCTGGGTGACAGAGTGAGATTCCAACTCAAAAAAACCCCCCAAAAAACGAAAAAAAAAAGAAAAGAAAAGAGATCATTATATAAAAAGACACCTGTACTCATATGTTTATCTCAGCATGACTCATAATAGCAAAATCATGGCATCAGCCTGTGCTCATTATAG
>CAUYQG010205674.1:0-10175 GCA_963574415.1 Tarsius wallacei | reverse complement strand
TCGACCTGCTGGGCTCAGGTGATCCTTCCGCCTCAGCCTTCCGAGTAGCTGGAACTACAGGTGCGTGCTACCATGCCCGTCGCTCGCTTTTATTCCCATTGCACTTAGTGGGAGAGCTGGGCAGGGCTTTTTAAACCAGGTCCCTAAGGACAGGCTTCTGTATCACTTCCAACCTTTTCCTGTTACGATGTTGTAATGAGTAACTTGGCACGCTATCACTGACCCGTGTTCAGTGTTGATGCGGGGGGGGGAAGGACACGCTCCTGGAGGCGGAATTGCTGGGCCAGAGTACATGCTCTTGTCATTGGGATACATTTTGACAAATGGTCCTTCATAGAAGTTGCGCTGATCTCTGTTCCCACCAGCAGTAGGCCTGTTTCAGGGGCCAATCCTTGGATTCCTCAGAGCCAGGAATGGAGAGTGGGCCTGGAATTTGGGGCTAGTGTTGTATAAGCATACGCATAAGATTGAAAAAACCTCAACTATTCATATAAAAGAATGGGGGGAGTGGTGTATGATGAAGATCACAGGCTAGAGCCAGGTACAGTACTTTGGGAGGCCAAGGTGGGAGGATGCTTGAGCCAGCTGGGTGTGGCAGCTGGGTGTAGTGGCTCATGCCTGTAATCCCAACATTTTGGGAGGCTGAGGCAGGAGTACCACTTGAGCCCAGGAGTTTGAGACCAGCCTGGGCAACATAGCAAGACCCTGTCACTATATAAAAAGAAAAAAATAATAACTGAAAGTATTGAAATGGTAAACTTTATGTGTGCTTTACCACAATGAAAAATATATTTTTTTTAATGTTTTGAGTCAGAGGCTGTCTGTCACTCAGGCTAGGGTGCAGTGGTATGATTATCACTCACCGTAGCCTTGACCTCCTGGGCTCAGGCAGTCCTTCTGCCTCAGCCTCTTTAGTAGCTGGGACTACAGGCATGCACCACCACACCCGGCTAATGTTTTTATTTTTTTGTAGTGATGAGGTCTCGCGATATTGTCCAAGCTGATCTCAAACTCCTGGGTTCAGTCCCAAAGTGCTGGAATTACAAGTGTAAGCCACCATGCCTGACCAATTTTTTTTTTTTTTTTTTTTAAGAAAGCAGGATTTATTGAGAGGACAGAAAAACTCCCACTGCGGGAGGGGACCCGAGGGGGTTGCCCCAAATTTTTTATAGAAAAAAAATTATTTCCCAGCTCTTCACTTACGGGCAGAATTTTCAGGGACCAATTAAAGGCATGACGTGAAGGATGATGTATATGAAAATGTGATGAGGAGGAGGCTTCAGCAGCCAGTGGCAGAAAGCCCCCCACCCTCCCCGTCTGCAGGCTGGGATGCAAAACAAGGAACTGGATTGCCCGGTTGGACTGCTTGTCTGCCGCTGATTCTGCTTTCCTCCAGATACTGGCACCATCCTCAGGTACCAAGGTGGCTGCGGCATTCCCGCATCGCATCCCGACTCAGACCCCGAGAAGCAGCGAATCCCTTCCCCGGCGCGCCTCTAGGGGCAAGAAATTAACCCAGCAGCGTCCTCTCCGCTCTCATTGGCCAGCGCCGTCCACGGCTCAGCCAATCCCTGGCCAGGGTTGGGACAGCATGGGCGGCTTGGACCAATCAGGACCTTGGGGAAACCCGGTTGAAGGCTGCAAAACGCTACCTCTGTGTTAGCAGTGACTGTCTGGGTGGCTGCAAGACGTTTGAATTTCATTCTCTTCTCTCTGAATACTGTCTAAATGGTCTACAACACTCCTTTTAATAATGTAAAGCAGTCCGTTTTAAATGTATATATTGCCGGGCGCGGTGGTTCAAGTCTATAATCCCAGCACTTTGGGAGGCGGAGGCGAGAGGCTTGCCTGAGGCCAGGGTTCGAGGCCAGCCCGGGCAATTTGGCGAGACCTCGTGTCTACAGTAAATCAAAAATCAGCCGGGAGCCGGGCTCGGTGGCTCAGCCTGTAATCCCGCGCTTTGGGACACTGAGGTGAGAGGATTGCCTGAGCCCGCGGGTTCGAGACCCGCCTGGGCAACTTGGCAGGACCTCATCTCTACAATAAATCAAAAAAATCAGCCGGGCGTGGTAGCGAGCGCCTGTAGTTCCAGCTACTTGGAAGGCTGAGGCAGAAGGATCGCCGGAGCCCAGCAGGTTGAGGCTGCGGTGGCCCCAGAATGAGGCTGCAGCTCAAAAAAAAAAAAAAATTATATATATTATATATTGCGTAAGAGACAGAAAGAGAGAGAAACAGAACGCTCCAGCAACTGGAAAATCCGGACTAGCTGGCTTGGCTTTATGCACTGCCTGGAAATAATTGCTGGATTCGCAACAACCTCTCTCCGGCAGACAGACAAAGGAAATCGCAAAAACTGCAGCAAGAAGGATCAAGGTAGATCCTGGGGGGGTTCTGACCTCGTGAACATCAGCATAAACTCTTCCACGTTTGGGGCATGGGGGGTTGGAAACCCCTCCAGGGAAAATACCCTTCCTTTGAGCAGGGTCGCAAGGGACAGGGACAATCTGGGAGGTGAGACAAGGACAAGGACAAAGTCGATGGGGGCAATAACAGCAATGACAAGCCTTGTCCGTTGCTTAGCGGGCCTCTTGCATGCGGGTCTCCCTGCAGACCCATTCTCCAGAGGAGAGAGTGGAGGCTCAGAGAGGCCCCCAGGTCCCACAGCCACGCGGCAGCAGAGCCAGGCTGACAGCCACTCACTAGGGACGCCTGGAGTCCAGCTGTTCCATCAGCCTGGACCACACCATCCTTCAAGGTGGTGCAAAGCCAAGATTCCTGGTGTGCCCCAACCTGGGGACTCTGGAAGATGCCATCACTTCTGACAAGCTGACAACATGTGCTCAGGTCACACAGACACAGACAACGTTTTGCTGCTACACCACACCTCGGTGTAGTGTTCTCTCTTCCAGACAGGCCAGAAATCTCAGTAGGTACTGCCCACTTCAGATGCCCAGATCAGTGCTCCTGCCCTGAGATGGCCAGCCAGGCCTGGTGGCTCATGCCTGTGATCCCAGCAGTTTGGGAGGCTAAGGTGGGAAGACCGCATGAGGCCAAGAGTTCAAGGCCAGTCTGGCTGTGGTGAGCCATGATCATGCCATTGCACTGCAGCCTGGGCAATACAGCAAGATCCTATCTCTTAAAAAAAAATATTTTTCTTCAACCAAGCAGACCCTAAGCATTTATAAGAAAGGGATTGGCAGCAGTGGGACACTGCTGGGGTGGGAGGGAGGGGGAACACAACACCAGTAAGGGTAATTGATCTCAAACCAGGCAAAGGGAGGCCCAAACTTTACCTGTATAATATCCAACTGCATACCTAATCCTAAATTGTACCCCACATCTTTAAA
This sequence comes from Tarsius wallacei, assembly GCA_963574415.1. Lineage (NCBI taxonomy): Eukaryota > Metazoa > Chordata > Mammalia > Primates > Tarsiidae > Tarsius > Tarsius wallacei. The sequence continues at coordinate 6,828 of CAUYQG010205674.1, read as the reverse complement.
ATAAAATAAAAGTCCAGGCGCAGTGACTCAGCCTGTAATCCCAGCACTTTGGGAGGCCAAGGTGAGAGAATTGCCGGAAACCACTGGTTCAAGACCAGTCTGGGCAACTTGGTGAGAACTCATCTCTACAATAAATCAAAAAATTAGCCAGTCATAGTAGTGCGCGCCTGTAGTTCCAGCTACTTGGAAGACTGAGGCAGAAGGATTGCTGGAGCCCAGTAGGTTGATGTAGGGATGGTCGTGAGTGTGCCACTGCAGCCTGGGCGACAGAGTGAGACTCCAACTCAAAAAAAAAAAAAAAATTAGCTGGGCGTGGTGGCATGCACCTGTAGTTCCAGCTACTTAGAAGGCTGAGGCGGAAGGATCGCCAGAGCCCAGCAGATTGAGACTGCGATGGCCGTGACGGTGCCACTGCACTCCAGCCTGGGAGACAGAGTGAGACTCCGACTCAAAAAAAAAAAGTGGTGAGTTTGTGGGACCTGAACATTAATCACAATAGCACAAGGCACTGGCAGGGTAGTGCGGGGCATGTGGCAACACAAAGCCCACCTGGTCCTCAACCAGGGAAAATGAGAACCAGGTGGAGGCCCAAACTTCACCTGCACATGCATGACGTATGGACCTAATCCTGACTTGTACCCCACATCTTTATAATAAAATTACGTTTAAAAAAAAGTGGGGAGTTGGAGGAACTAAATTTTTAAAGGCATTTAATTTTGATTCATTTATATTCAGATAGTCACACGTGGCTAATAACTATATTAGACAGCATAACCCCAGGCCCTCTGTACTCACACTCTGTGCCCACTGAACTCAAACCCACGCAGGGTTGACCCTGCCCACCTCCCAGCCACGCGGCCTCACCGTCACCCCCTCCCCCAGAGGCCCGCCCTCCCGAGCCCCGCCCTCCACTCCACAAGACGCGCAGCCTCCTCGCGGCACCGATGACTGTCCCGCGTCCACACCTTTGCCCGTGCTGTTCATCCTGCCTGGCACACCCCACCCCATCCCGCCCCAACATCTGCCTCTTTGCTGCTCTTACTCCAGCCTCAGCTCAGACGTCCCCTCCTCCAGGAAGCCCTCCCTGCCCCTGAGTCGTCCCCTTGGGCCTCCTCCATCCCAGCCCTGACAGCTCTGGGTCATCATTGTCTGGGGACTCACCCCCCTCCGGACTGCGAGCCCCGTTGTGGACTTGGGTCGGGGCTGGGGTGGCCTCCATCATCACTGAGAGTGTGTGTTGGATTGAATGAATGCATGCATGCATGCATGAATACACGAGTGGGTGAATGGAGGATGCTTTTGAAAAACTAGACAGACTCAGGGCTCTCAGAGCAAGTCCACCACAGGTGAAATCCCACCCCTACCTGCTGGCAGACTTGCCTCTTTCCTCTGGCCTCAGTGTTCACGTCTGTGTGGCAGCTGCTGGCTGAGGACGTGTGTGTTTGAGCAAAGCCAGGGGTGCCGCTCAGAGGCTGTGCTGACTGCGGTCGCGACCAGCAGTCACACTGCATGGGAAGAAAAGGCTGAAGGGGATCGGAGAGGCAGGGCTTCCCAGGGAAGTTCCCGGTCACCCTGGCAAACTGGTTCAACCAGTGTCTGCGCCTCCATCCCAGGAGCCGTGGAGAGGAGATGCCAGGCTGGGCCGGCCTCCACGGTGTCTTGGAGGCACCCCGGGATCCCTGCCGAGCAGGCCCACCTCAGGCTGCCAGGGCCCAGCCCTCCGGTGTCCAGCAGGAGGCCCCCTGGCTCCTCCACAGGACACCAAGATGGGGGTTCCCACGGGGACCAGGGGCGGCTTCTCAAAGCACCTCCTGCTCTCAGGTAAGAGGGGAAAAGGGGGGACTTAGCCCAAGGGCTGAGGCTTCCCTAGGAAGGAAGGAAGGGTTACCTGGGAAGATGAAGTGGTTACAGTAAGATGGGGAGGGGGGATCGAATCACAGCCTCTTCACTGTTGTATCTATGGAATGTTCTAGAATGTCAGGAGCATGAGGGTGGTAATGTATTTGTGTCTGGTTCCCTGCTATATACACAGTGCCTAGAAACCTAGGCTCATTTAGACATATTGTATGTAGTTGATATTGTAGTTTATATAAGTATATATATAAGCATTTTAAGTCATTATAAGAATATAAGTATCAGTATTAGGCCAGGCATGGTGGCTCACGCCTGTAATCCCAGCACTTTGGGAGGCAGAGGCAGGAGGATTGCCTGAGCCCAGGGGTTTAAAAGCAGCCTGGGCAACTTGGCAAGACCTCAACTCTACAATAAATCAAGAAAAATTAGCCGGGTGTGCTGGCGCACACCTGTAGTTCCAGCTACCTGAGGCAGGAGGATCACCTGAACCCAGTGGGCCGAGGCTGTGGTAACCATGAGTGAGCCACTGCATTCCAGCATAGGTGATAGAGTGAGACTCCAACTAAAAAAAAAAAAAAAAGTATCAGTGCTAGTCTATAAGTATTGGTTGAATAAATGAATGAATGAATTCAGAGAGTCCTGGTGTTTAGAAGCAAGCCACACAGCTTCTCAGGGTGGAAATACCCTCTGGGTTAACGGGATGGCAAATCTGTGGCATCAGTACCTATGTTTCCACTCCCAAGCCCAGGGCAGACATCACTAATCAATCCCAGCACTGCTTCCAATGAACAACACTCAGAGCCCTTGCTCCCGAGTGAGGATCACTCTCTAGGAAGGAGCCTGCCATGGTCCCTGCCCAGCGCCCCCAGTCTCAGGCCTCCCCCCTCACTCCCCACAGCCTCCATCCTGGTGCTCTGGATGCCCCGAGGCTCCCAGGCAGCCCTCCGCATTCAGAAGATTCCAGAGCAGCCTCAAAAGAACCAGGACCTGCTGCTATCTCTCCAGGGTGTCCCAGACACCTTCCAGGAATTCAGCTGGTACCTGGGCAAGGAGACTTACGGAGGCACGAGGCTGTTCACCTACATCCCCGAGCTACAGCGGCCCCAGAGGGACGGTGGCGCCATGGAACACCGAGACATCGTGGGCTTCCCCAATGGCTCCATGCTGCTGCGCCGTGCCCAGCCTGCTGACAGTGGCACCTACCAAGTCACCGTCACCATCAACCCTGGCTGGACCATGAAGGCCAAGACCGAGGTCCAGGTGGCTGGTGAGTGTTAGGGACTGGGGGGGGGAGCTAACGGGTGTTGAGCAGCTACTGAGCACCGTCCCCGTCAAAACACCATTTAATCTGGTCCTCTCGTTTGTCCATTCAGCACGTGCATATTTGAGCGCCTACTGTATGCCAGGTTCTGGAGAGATCCTTCAATCCTCACTAATTAATAAAATACCTATGAAGTGCCTGCCTTTTGCCTGACACTGGAGAACGCATGTCACTGATTCCTCACATGCATTAATGAATCATTTATTGAGCACTTACCGAATGCCTGGCAATGAACGCATTCCTCAATCTTTATGTTCAGAAGGCAGGTATTTACTGAAGAATCCACTCTGGACAAAGTGCCAGGGACAGGGTGGTGAAAACTTGTGACAGCTAGACTGGGTGTGATGGCTCACACCTGTAATCCCAACACTTCGGGAGGCTGAGGTGGGAGGATTGCTCCAGCTCAGGAGTTCCAGACCAGCCTGGGAGGCCTAGCAAGACCACATCTCTATAAAAAAATCAAAAATTAGCCGAGCATAGTGGTGTGCACCTGTAGTCCCAGCTAGTTGGGAGGCTGAGAAGGGAGGATTGCTTGAGCCCAGAAATTTGAGGTTGCAGTGAGCTGTGACCATGCCACTGCACTTCAGCCTGGGTAACCGAGTGAGACTCCAACTTGAAAGAAAGAGAGAAAGAAAGAAAGAGAGAGAGAAAGAGAGAGAGAGGAAGAAAGAAAGAAAGAAGGAAGGAAGGAAGGCGGCAGGGAGGGAGGGAGAGAGAGAGAAGAGTGACAGCTGACATTCCTTGGCCCTTGTTATGGTCCGGGCACCATTCTAAACATTTTCCCTAATGCATCTCAGCACTACTGATGTTTTGGAGCAACCAGTTCTTTGCAGTAGAAGCTCGTGCACAGGAGAGATGTTTCACAGCACCCACAGCCTCTACTTGCTGGTAGCACCTTCCCAGTGTAGCAGCCAAAAATGTCTCCAGCTACGGCCAGAAATCTTGTTGGGACAACACTGCCCTATAGTAACTCATTTTTACCTTAAAACAACTCCAAGGGGCAGGCGTCATCCTTGTCTCCATTTTACAGATGGAGAAACAGAGAGGCACAAAGGGATTATGACCTGCTGAGCAAAGAAAACTAACCAGGACGATGTGGCCTGGGAATGGGAGGTCATCAGGGAGGCCTCACAGAGGAGGTGACCTTCGAGAAAGGAGTGGAAGAAGGTGACCGAGGGAGGGAAGAGCAGCGGGCCGAATGTCTGTGTCCCCCTAGAATTCATATGTTGAGACCCTAACCCCAAGGGGATGGCATTCCAAAACGAGGCCTCAGGAGGTGACGAGATCATGAGGGCAGACCACTTGCGAATGGGATTAATGCATGCATTCATTCATCCATTCACTCCACAAACATCTATTGAGCACTTGCTGTGTGCCAGGCACTGAGGACACAGAAGGGACTCCCCTCGTGGAGTTTATGTGTCGGTGGGTGTGTGGCCACCATACTTACGCACCCCACGTGATGCCCGAATCTCTGTGTCTGTGGCTTCCAAGGCAAAGTTTCACGTGGGTGCCCCTGACGGGGGGAGCCTGGGCCGCACGGCAGTTCCTGACAGCAAAGGAGGCTGGGAAAGTGAGTCTCCGGCAGGACTCGGGAAGCAGAGGGTCCCACAGGCACAGGGCAGCCTGGATACAGAAGCAAGGCCCAGGGAACACGGGTGCGGGTTGAGTCGCCCAAGTCTGAGGTGTGTGGGACCAGGAGAGTTTCGAAGTTCAGATTGCTTTGGGTTTGGGAATAATTACATACACATAATGAGATATTTTGGGGATGGGACCCAAGTCTAAACATGAAATTCGTCAATGTTTCATATACACCTTATAGACATAACCTAAAGGTAACTTTATGCTATTTTTTTTTTTTGAGTTGGTGTCTCACTGTGTTGCCCAGGCTGGAGTACAGTGGCACGCTCATGGCCACCGCAACCTTGACCTGCTGGGCTCAGGCGATCCTTCCGCCTAAGCCTTCCAAGTAGCTGGAACTACAGGGCCCTGCTACCACGCCCGGATAATTTTTTTTCTTTATAAAATTATTAATAGGAATGGGGTCTCACTGTGTTGCCCAGGCTGGTCTCAAACTCTTGGCCTCAAGCGATCCTCCCAGCTTGGCCTCCCAAAGTGCTGGGATTACAGGCATGAGCCACCACACCTGGCCTATAGAAGTTATTTCTTAGCTTTCTGGATTGTCCCTAGAGACAGCCATCTGGCTTCCTGCAAGTCTCACATGGCAAGTGGCTTCCCAAGCTGTTTATTGACTGGGTTGGTTCTACCGCAAGATCAGCGTGGAGAGATCGGATCCACGTGAGAAGACCCACATGATCTGTTAGCAGGGATGAGTGTGGATGGTCCCCGAGACCAGGGGAGAGAAAATCCAAAGGAAAGCTATCCATCCTGGAAAGAACAGACTGTGCGGCTCCGTTCCCATGACTCATGACTGCAGAACAGCTCAATGGGACAGAACCACCCCCTTTGATTAAACTTCCAAGTCCTGCGAATGGGGGTTAAGTTGGGACACCGTGGAGATGGCTTGTCTGCCTCGTGATGTCTGAAGGAGGCCTCAGATGGAAAGACTCCAGAGGCTGAGGCTGGCTCCGAGGCTGGAGGCTGAAATCGGGCGTCTTCACTCACGTGTCTGGAGGATAGATCGGGCTGACTGTCAGCTAGGACTGCTGGCCGGTGGCCTGCCATTGGCCTCTCCGTGTGGCTGCTTGGGCTTCCTCTCGGCATGGCGGCCAGGCCAGAGGGCAATGTCTGGAGAGCAAGTGTTTCAAAGACCAGGGCCGAGAGAGCTTCTTCTGACCTTGCCTCAGAAGTCATACGGTGTCACTTATAGGACATTCGCTCGGTGACCAATGAGTCACTAAGGTTGGCCCAGATTCAAAGGCGGGTGATGACACCCCTCTGCTTGACTAGAGAATGACAAGGCGACATCACAGAAGAGCATGTGGGAATGGGAGACACTGTTTCCATCAGCTTGGAAAATATGATATTCCACAGGCTCCCTCTGTAGAAGCTTATAAAGAGATAAACTATCCTTATGATAATAAGGAGAAAATAAAGCACATCATAGAGGGAGGGCCCATCATTGAGAATCAGGCAAGGCTCTTGCTGCAGGAACAGAAATTGCTCCTGGCTGCTCGGAGCAGGGAAGGAGTGGATCGAAAGAGTGAATCGGAGGATCCTGCGAGGCTCAGAGACTTTCCAGAAGAGCCAGGAGCCCAGCTTGGAAGGCGTTGTGGGTTGACTTAGGTCCTCTCACAAAGATATGTTGGCCAGGCACATGCTTATAGTCCCAGCTACTTGGAGGCTGAAGCCAGAGGATTATTTGAGCTCAGGAGTTTGAGATCTGCCTGGGCAACATAGCGAGATCTCTTTTCCGCAATAAATTAAAAAATTGGCCAGGCATGGTGGCACATGCCTGTAGTCCCAGCTACTTGGGAAACTGAGGTGGGAGGATTGCCTGAGTCCAGAAGGTCAAGACTGCAGTGAGCCATTTTGATGCCACTGGACACCAGCCTAGGCAACAGAGTGAGACCTTGACTCAAAAAAAGTTATAATAGCCGGGCTCGGTGGCTCAGCCTGTAATCCCACACCTTGGGAGGCTGAGGTGAGTGGATTGCCTGAGCCCGCGGGTTCGAGACCCGCCTGGGCAACTT
>CAUYQG010205671.1:0-16547 GCA_963574415.1 Tarsius wallacei | reverse complement strand
CCCACCAATAGGACTACCAATCCAATAATGTACTTAAATCCTCCCAGACCCAAGAACATGTTTTCAAAATAACATAGAAGTATCCAATTTTTAGGTATTCCAGAAAGGCATAAAGATTGGCAATTGGTTTGAAAACATGTTCTTGGGTCTGGGAGGATTTAAGTACATTATTGGATTGGTAGTCCTATTGGTGGGATCCTCTCTTATCCTCCCCTGCATAACTCCAATAATTATGAACGCCATTTCTAAGTTTGTGGAAACAGTTGTTGAACAAAAAACTGCTGCCCACATAATGTTAATGCACCAAATTAAAGATGATGCTTTTAACCCATGAAGGATCATGCATCAAAGGGGCAATGTGGCAGAGAGGGACTGATAACAGTTAAAAGTATTCCTTTTGAAAATCAATCAGCAAGCTCCGAAAACCTGCCAGACAGGTTTTACTTAAGAAAACCAAATAGCTGAGGATGGTTTTCTTGGAGATGCAAAACAGTGCCCAATTCACTCTTGGTGAAGTCATTGGTTTACTGCTTGCTATGCAAATCCTGGAAACTATTTGTTCTTTAAAAAATTTGATTTTGCTGAGTACAACCTTGTAAATTCCAAAGAAAATGTGTAATCGCTCAACCTATCCCCCTCCCTTACCTGAACTAAGGTATAAGACCCCTCTCCTCCCTCCCCGGGGTGCTCAGCCTGGGAGCATTAGCTCGCTGAGTTGTGCCTGCACTAATAAATAAATCTGCTGCTTCCTAAATCAGCCTCGGTGTCATGGCCTCTCTGCGTTCCCTCTACAAGGTGAGGATTATAATGTCAAAAATATTTAGCTTATAAAAATTAAACTAGCCAATACTTTTATTTTCTGATCATTCTCAGTGCATATCTTCTACTATGGTAATTTAGTATAGTGTGGGGGATAAAGGACTGAAATCTAACAGTTTTAAGAATCAGTTTTTAGCTCAACCTTAAGTGAGTTGCTAATCTCTCCAAACTTTCCTCAGTAAAATAAGGATAACAAAATCTGCCTTCCTCGTGAAATTATTGTAAGAATCCAATTAGACACAACAAGCATTTTAAAGTATTTTGGAAACTACATGATCCTAAATAATATACAGAATGTAGATACATAAGTATAGATATATATGATAATGATGTAGTTGGGTACAACTTGTCTCAGACTCTCCCACCTGCCTTTAGTCTGTCCAGCAGCAGTCACTCCCACTTTCAATGCTCCAAGTTTTTCCCTACATGTCTAGAGTTCTTATGCTACCATTCCCCTGTCCCTCACCATCTCAACATGAACTGAACTTGAATAACTCATTCACATTTAACTGTTAGGACTTCTTAATTACATCACCCGGTGGTATTAGCATCTAAATTAAATTTCAAAAGGAATTTTGAGTAAAGCTTATTCTCATAGCATGTTTCTTACTGTAACTCCACCTTCATATTGCATTTTATCCTTTCTGGAATACCTAAAAATTGGATACTTCTATGTTATTTTGAAAACAGTTTTTTATTTATTTATATTTTTTAGAATCGTTTGCTTTGCTTGCTTTAGATAGTAGACCTAGACATAATTTTAGTTCATGTCATGAGAATGGCTCTGATTAAACTTTTTTCATTTTTACTTCTCAATTGGATATTGAATAATTTGCAAATTTTTACTGAACATTTTTTCCTGAATATTATAAATATTGCCATTCTAAAATGTAATAGTTTCTAATATTGACTTGCTGCTAAAATAGCAAACCATGCTTTTTTTAATTTATATATTCTATTTTACAGTGATTACTTTTTATATTAGTTTGAAAGGGCTGCCATAACAAAGTACCACAAACTGGGTGACCTAACCAACGTAAATTTATTGTCTCACAGTTGTAGAAACTAGAAGTCCAAGATCAAGGTATAAGCAAGAGTTTGTTCCTTATGAGGGCTGTGAGGGAAAAATCTTTTCTTTTTTTCTTTTTTTCAGTTGGAGTCTTACTCTGTTCTCCATTGCCCATGCTGGAGTGTGGTGGATTGCTCATGGCCACCACAGTCTCGTCTGCTGGGCTCAGGTGATCCTTCTGCCTCAGCCTTCCAAGTAGCTGGAACTACAGGCACGTGCCACCATGTTCGGCTAGTTTTTGGGGGAGGTCTCACCAAGTTGCCTAGGCTGGTCTTGAGCCCATGGGCTCAGGCAGTCCTCTCACCTCAGCCTCCCAAATTTCTGGGATTGTAGGCGGTGAGCCACCGTGCCTGGCTGGGAAAAATTTGTTCTATGTCTTTTTACTTGGCTTGTAGGTAGCCATTGTTCCACTTTTCTCTTCCCATGTTGCCTTCCCCCATGTGGGTCCATGTTCAAATTTCCCTTTTTATAAGGACATTAGTCATATTAGATTAGGGACCCACCCTATTCCAATATTGCCTCATATTAAATAATTACATCTGCAACTGCCCTATTTTCTTTTCTCTCTCTCTCTCTCTTTTATTTAAGACAGGGTCTCACTAAGTTGCCCAGGCTGGAGTGCAGTGGCTATTCACAGGCACAATCCCACTCTACTGATCAGCATGGGAGTTTTGACTTGCTCCATTTCTGACCTAGGCTGGTTAACCCTTCCTTAGGCAAACTGGTGGTCCCCTGCACCCAGGAATTCACCATATTGTTGCTGAACTTAGTGAGAATACCCAATCAGCATAAAACACTGCAGACCAGAACTCCTGGACTCAAGCAATCCTCCAGCCTCAGCCTCCCATTTAGCTGAAACTACAGGCACGTGACACCATAGCCAGCCTTATTTTCATATAAGTTAACAATGTGAGATATTGGGGACTAGTGCTTCAACATTAGAATTTTAATGCGGAACACAACTCAACTCACAGCATTCTTTAATCTTCCACATGTGCTAAAAAAAGTTTTTTCACTTATAACTTTCAGGTTAACAACATGGGTTATTAACACCAGTGTTACATGGGATAGCTTTCAGATTAATACCAGGCCATTTTAGACTATCATACTGATATAAATATTATTTAAATCCTTTTTAACATATTATTCACATGTTAATTTTTTTTTTTAAACTTAATCCCTCTTGATTTAGGGATGCCTGGATATTGGTAGGATATTTTTTTTTGCCAGATTAATAGCAATTTAATTTTTGAACTGGCTGTATAAGCTTACAAATCACTACCATTTTCCAACTCATTCCAGCATGAGTCATGTCAGAGATTCACAGAAATCTTTGACCTATATACCCATACTGTAATAGTGGTACTCTGATGAGTACATATTGAGCTTATTGTTGTATGTATGCCCACCGTATAAGGACTTTGGCTTATGACACTGAAATATAAGATTTGGGTTCACTCTTTGCTAAGTCATCAGCAGAGTCCAAAGCACTTTTTAAAGCCCTTTTCTAAAATGAAATGTTGAAATACTTCTTCCATCTTCAATAAGATAATGAAGTGTTAAAATTTAAAAAATAAATTACTATTTTAGTAAAAAAAGTGAAATCAATTGGATGGCATAAAGATAAACTCAAACAATCTCATGCATGTACTAGAGAAAAGTTCATTAATATTGCTGTTTCACTTCACAAGGTATGCTCTAAAAGAGTTTAGTTCTTTATTATTTATCTAATGCTGCCATCTAGTGAACTAATGCTAATGAACTAATGCTGGCATCTAGTAAACTGTGAGATACAGTTTCTTCCAGGTGTTGTAGTGTTTACTAAATAGGATTGTACAGAGAAACATGTTGTTAAAATATTCTTGTAGATATTTTTATTTTGTTTTGTTTTGAGTTGGAGTCTCACTCTGTCGCCCAGACTGGAGTGCAGTGGCCGCTCCCGGCCATCGCATCCTCGATCTGCTGGGCTCCGGCGATCCTTCCGCCTCAGCCTTCCAAGTAGCTGGAACTACAGGCGTGCGTCACCACGCCTGGCTAATTTTTTGATTTATTGTAGAGATGAGGTCTTGCTTGCCCAGGCGGGTCTCGAACCCGCGGGCTCAGGCAATCCACTCACCTCAGCCTCCCAAAGGCGCGGGATTACAGGCTGAGTCACCGAGCCCGGCTGATATTTTTATTTTGAAGATTAAGAGTAGAGAAAAAATTCTGAATCAAAAAGTGGTTCCAGTTTGGGAAAAATAGCTTATAATGTGATACTATGTTTTAGTCTAGTTGTTTTATTTGTCTTGAATTCAATTTGTGTCAACACCCTTTACTTTTCTAATACAGCTGTGGCTTCTGCTTTACAAAGGGAGGTAAATTTTGGCATTGTAATACATATGGAATTACATTTTTTAGACTACCTTACTGCTAAATTTTAGGATATGACTATATTTGACTTGTCAGATGTACTTGCATGAGATTAGAAAGCAAAAGCATTTTCTTTCTCTACAACAGCATTAAACTAAGTCTCAGTATCCAGTTGCCAGCTTCATGGTCATGCAGACACAGGTCTTGCTTGAGACTTTCTTTATCTTGGTATATATTATAGTAGGCATGTAGTGATTTCAAAACCTACAGCAGTTCAGATGACTTCATTCCTGTGCAACTTCCCTATTGTAGTGGTTTCTTGATCATGGCAGCTTCCTGATTGTGGTACTATCATTGTAGCTTTGGAGCTTTTAGCTATAATAGCAGCTTCCCAATTTGACAAGTAGTAAGGAATTACTTTGCAAACTCTCCATTTTTCTGATCATCAAAAAAAGTCAATGTCCATTGAAAATGTTATACTTATTCATGTCTTTATACTTTTGCTTAGTTTTCTTGATCCCACAGTTTTTCCCCCCATTATATTTAATATTTAAATATATATACACACTTTTTCTCTACTTCTTCACCTCCAAAATAACTTCTTTAATTTATTCTAATTTGCTTTTTTCTCTCACTACTCTGCCAACATTTCTTTTTCTAAGATTATCAACAATATTTGTGTAGCCAAATCTAATAATCACTTACTCAATCTCATATCAGAAAGACATGATCTAAAAATGAAGCCAAGGGTATGCCTTAACAACTTTTGTTAAGACCCCAAAAAGATCTCAGGTAGGGCTTTAGAGTGGTGTACCTTTTAAATCTTCTTGAAAAATAACATTTTTAATAAGCTCAAGTATGTGTCTCTAAGCCATCTCAATAGATGCTCAAGGTAGAGAAGGGCTTATCTTGAGCAGATTTGTAGGTGCAGCTTTGATCTAATGGAGCAAATACCAATAAGATTTTTGGTAGACACAAATTTTAAGAGTAGCACAGTAAGTCCCCTACACAAGAACTTTCAGGTTGTGAACTTTCAGAGATGTGAACATGAGTTCATATGTCCAATCACATGTAAGTTCACATGTCTGACATACATTGTCAAGTGTATGCATCCTCTACAAGTGTTGTACTTTTGTGTACTTTACTGTGCAGTTCTGTATAGAGTACAACAGTACAATTTCTTTATTTCAAGCCCAGTATGTTCAGAAGCAAGTGTAAAAGCAGTTGTGTTATAGTTGGTACTGCTAAGACACTCCTTGAGATAACTATGGAAACAAAAGTGAAAAAAAAAATTGAGAAAGTGAAATGAAGCCAAAAGATGACAGACGTTGCTCGTTTTTAGATCATAAATTGTTGAACCTTTGACACAATCCTAAAGAACAAGGACAAGACCATGGAACATGTGCAATCTGCTGTGCCAGTGATGTTGACAATAAATATTGAAGAAGCATGGACAAGTGATGAAGGAGATGTAGAAACTTCTCAGTGTGTGGATACAGGATCAGCATATTTGTCGAGTCCCACTCAGCTTAATGCTGATTCAACAGAAAACTAAAAGGCTTCCTGAAGACTTGAAGAAACACAAGGAAGAATCAGCGGGCACATCTTTTAATGCCAGTCATGGCTGTTATCATCTATTCAACGCTAGAGTCAACTTTCACAACATAAAAGTAAGTGGCAAGGCAGAGAGTGCAGATACAGTAGCTGCTCAGGAATGTTCTGAAGCGCTTTGAAAAATTATTTATTCTTTTGAGAAATGTCTATTCATATCTTTCTCTCACTTTTTAACAGGGTTGCTTTTTTTCTTTTTGGCATGTTTGAGTTTCTTGTAGATCCTAGATGTTAGGCCTTTGGAGGAATTCAAATCTCTCTACAAAAAAGATACCCAGGCATGCATGTTAATTGCAGCACTATTTATAATAACAAAAACATGGAACCAACCGTGCTGCCCATCAAAAGTAGACTGGATTTTAAAAAGTGGTATAGGCTGGGCTCAGTGGCTCAGTCTGTAATCCCAGCACTTTCGGAGGCCGAGACGAGTAGATTGCCTGAGCCCATGGATTCAAGACCAGCCTGGGCAACTTGGTGAGACCTCATCGCTACAATAAATAAAAATTTAGCTGGGCATGGTAGCACATGCCCGTAGTTCCAGCTACTTGAAAGGCTGAGGCAGAAGGATCACTGGAGCCCGGCAGGTCGACCCTGGGGTGGCCGTGAGTGTGCCACTGCACTCTAGTCTGGACAACAGAGTGAGACTCCAATTAAAAAAAAAAATTGGTACATATACACAGTGGAATATTATGCAGCCATACAGAAGGCCAAAATTGTGAACTTCACAGCAAATTGGATGGATTTTGACTCTGTAATACTCAGTGATCTATCACAGAAACAGAGAACTGAGTACCACATGTTCTCACTCATAAATTACCCTGAACAATTATCATAATACTATAATAAAGGGATTGGCAGTAATGGAAAACTGCCAGGGGAGGGAGTAGGGGGCACACTTCATCAATAAACCTACCTGATCTCAAACCAGATGACCAAAGTGAAGCCCAAACTTTACCTGTGCAATGATCATTTGTATATCTAACCCTTAATTGTGCCCCACATCTTTAAAATAAAAATGTTTTTAAAAAAAGAAAAATCAATGGTGAAGGTGTGTATTTACCTGAGCAGGCTTTTAATGTGGTTGGGAAAGGACTGTACTGGAAGAGAATGCCCGATTGAAGTTATATCAGTAAGGTGGAAAAGTTGATGCCAGGCTATAAAGCAGCAAAGGGTAGGCTAACTTTGTTGTTTGGTGGCAATGATTTTGGTGATATGAAGCTGAAGCCTCTCTTAGTTTATCATTCAGAGAACTCATAAGCCCTTAAGAACATAACCAATGGCTCTCTTCCTATTATGTGGAAGAATAACCCCAAAGCCTGGGTTATACAAGCCATTTTCCAGGACTGGTTTTTCCATTATTTTATCCTGGACGTAGAGAAATATTGTTTGGAGAAGGATGTCACATTTAACATTTTTTTGCTGCTCAGTAATGCTCTGGATCATCCCCCACATTCATGGACAACTTTTATCTCAACATCAAAGTAGTGCATATGCTACCAGATACTAAATCACTTATCCAACCTATGGATCAGGGAGTTACAAGGACTTTTAAGAAATATTATTTATGTCACACCTTTTTCCAGCCAGTAAATGTGAGTGACAAATCAGGAAGAACCTTGTGACAATTGTGGAAGGACTATAACATCTAAAAAACCATAAAAAACATTGACTTTGCTTGGTATGAGGTTATGGCTGTCACCATGAATGGGGTTTGGAAGAACCTTTGCCCACAGTTAGTTCACAATTTTTATGGATTTGAGAAGGTGGATGAGAAGGTTCCTAAGCAAGAAGCTAGATCTAGATCTGCAAGACAACCTCACTGAACGCCTTGATGTGTAACACGAGGAGCTTACTACTAAAGACCTGATGGAACTCAGAGAAAGAATGAAGAGAGACAAGAGGAAGAAGTAACTGAAAAATTGAAGAGATTCATGATGCATAAAATGGCAAGGGATTTTCTTTATTTGAAGAGGCACTGTTAGTTTTGAGGCACAGGGCACAAACATAGAATGGTAAATGAAGCAGCCCTTCAGAATGCAACCTAGTGCTACTGTGTCATTTATGATGAGAAAAAAAGAGCACTACCCAGACATCACTGAATCTTTTTTTCAAGAGGTTAGATAGAATTGACTTCAATAAGGAACCAGAACTTGAACCATCAACATCAGGAGGGAGTAAAATTGTAGCTTGCCCTTTGTCTCCTATTGTTGACAATCCTTCAGCTCCACTATCTTCCATGTCCTTTCCTTCCTCCAGTTAGTAACTCTTATTGCCTGATCATTTGATGCCAGCCCCGTATGCCAGCTGTTGTACTGCACTGTGCTACTGTACTTTTCAAAGTACTATACTGTAAGATTTAAAATGTTTTCTTTATTTTCTATGTTTTTAATGTATTATTTGCATGACAGGTATTATAAACCTATTACAGAAAAATACTATATAGCTGATGGTGTTAATTGGGTACACAGGCTAACTTTGTTGAACTTAAAAACAAATTGGACTTACAAACGTGCTTTCAGAATGAAACTTGTATGTATGTAGGGGACTTACTGTATATGAACAGAAACACTGCCATTTGGAACTTAATTGACTAATACAGTAGAAAATGTAAAGAAGACTTTGGACACCAAAATTCTACTACTGGGAAATACGTTGAGAAAACAACTTAGCTGCAAATATAAACTACCACTCATGGAGAAGGAAGGGTGATTCAAAGAGGCGAACCGGAAGCCCTGAGAATTGTGGTTGGGCAGGAGTAGGACTGAGTCCTAATTAAACAACTTCCAATTTGGTTGGCTAGATTTCAGAATTTCTGTGGATATTGTGACTTAAAATTTTCTTTTTGTGAACAGAAATATTTATGGCATCAAACTATGTCTGTTATACCATCAGACAGTCAGTGCCTGGGAAAAAAAATTGTCTTTCTTTTTCAAATCTTCAAATGGAGAGGAAATATACTTGAGGACCAGTACTTTAGAAACTACACCTGAGAAGCCTCCTCCTCAAAAAAGCATAATTTGTATGATGACCCTCAAGACTTCAACCTGATTCTGTAATGAGATTAGACTTGTACGGATCTTTAGAGAGGATGAGTGTATTTTACATGTAGAAGAGAAGTTTTTTTTTGTTGTTGTTTTTTTTTTTTTTTCTAAAAGAAGGTGGGCCAGGTGCAGTGGCTCAAGTCTGTAATCACAGAACTTTGGGAGGCTGAGTTGAAAAGATGGATTGCCTGAGCCCACAGGATCAAGAACAGCCTGGGCACCTTGGTGAGAACTCATCACTACAACAAATAAAAAAATTAGCTGGGCATGGTAATGCATGCCTGCATTTCTGGCTACTTGAAAGGCTGAGGTGGAAGGATCACCTGAGCCCAACAGGTCGATGCTGGGGTGGCCATGAGCGTGACACTGCACTCTACACTGGGTGACAGAGTGAGACTCCAACTCAAAAACAAAAAAAGAAAAAAAAAGAAAGTGGACAGTCTTAGTTTTAAATTATGTCAGCAAATTTTTAATACTTCTTTTTTCAAAAGGTGGAGTCTAATTTCCTTCCTCTTCAATGTGCACTGGACTTTGTGACTCTTTTTTTTTTTTTGAGTTGAAGTCTCATGCTGTCGCCCAGACTGGAGTGCAGTGGCCGCTCTCGGCCACTGCAGCCTCGCCTGCTGGGCTTGGGTGATCCTTCTGCCTCAGCCTTCCAAGTAGCTGGAACTACAGGCGTGCACTACCACGCCCTGTCAATTTTTGATTTATTGTAGAGATGAGGTATCGCCAATTTGCCCAGGCGGGTCTCGAACCCGCGGGCTCAGGCAATCCACTCATCTCGGCCTCCCAAAGCGCTGGGATTACAGGCTGAGCCACCGAGCCCGGCATGGCTCATTTTTAATGAATAAAATATAAGTAATGGTAAATGGCTTTAAAGGCTAAGTAACAAAAGGCACTACAGTTTTCTTCTCCCTCTTTCTCATAGATTACTTGCTCTAGGGAAAGTTAGCTGCCGTGTTTTGAGAGGAAGTTCACTTTGAGAAGAGATTAGGTCTCCTGAAAACAATCTCCAAGGAACTGAGGCTTCCTGACAACAACTATGTGAGTAAGGCATCTTGGAAGCAAATCCTACAGCCTCAAGTAAGCTTTCAGATTACTGCAGCCCTAACCAACACCTTGACTATAATTTCATGGATGACTCTGGGTCAGAAAGACCCAGCTGAACTGCTCTCAGATTCTTAATCCCCAGCAAATGTGTGAGATTTGTTGCTTTAGACTGCTAAATTTTGGGAGGATTTGTTATACAGCAATAAAGATAATACAAATTGTGTTTTAAACACAATCAATATCGCTTTCTTGAAACACTCTACTGATTTCTAGAAATCACATTCATGGCTTTTTCCTCTTCCCTGGCTAATTCTTTTCAGTTGAATTTACCATCCCATCCCCAATCTTTAAATGTTTGAATTTGAGTTTATCTGTACTTTGATTCTTCATCTCTCTTCTGTATACAATATTTGTCTTAGGTGACGTCCTCTAGACTCAAGGTTTTAAATGCAATTTTTACAAAGATAACTCTCAGATTACATCTCCAGGCATACCTCTTTCTTGAATTATAGATCCTGTGTCTCCATAACAGAGTGGAGGTATTTCAACAACTAGTGCTTTGTCTTCCCAAATCATCTCCTTTTTTTCCCCTCCTGCCTCAGGAAACAGGACTTCCATCCACTCAGTTACCCAAGTCATAAACAGTATCATTCTTGCCATTGCTGTCTTTTCCTAAACTCATTTTGTCACCAAGTTCTTGTGAGCCTTTCCTGAGAATATATCTTGATCACATTTACTTGTCACAATCTCTGCTATCAGTCTAGTCCAAACCACTATCATTTCTTGTCCTAACTCCTACAAGAGTCCCCAAGCTAGTCTCCCCTGTTTCACTACAGGATATCTTCTACATATGAATTGGAATGATCACATTATTTTAATTTTATGCATAACTAAAATACCTTAACCAAGTAAGATTTACACATTGTGATTACTTGATATGTTTTAGATTATTCTTTTGATCTATAGATTTTCTGTTTAGTTTATATTTTTCTTCCTTTTTTCTTTATCTTTGGCAGTTTAGTTTTTAAAATAACCAGGAAGTTTGTACTGTAGAGTATTTAACAGTCTGGATTTTGCTGAGTTTATTTCTATAGTTGCAGTTAACATATTTCTTCATAGCAATTTAGTAATTAGATCTAGAGGCTTGATTATTTTTAATCATGACTTTTTGGCAAGAGTACTTTGCAGTATTCAAGATACATATATCTGGTTTTCTTACTTTCTGTGATATTACTACCCATTTTTTATTTGCTTAAATCCACTATCTTAATTAAAGCCTGTACAATGTTGATGTTCTAATTCTCCCATTCTTCTTAATTTATTAGGTTGCATCCTTCTATAAAGAGAAAATTCCTTTGTTTTAAAATTTGTTTACCTGAGTAAACATTTTATTTAAGAAAGACAGGTTAAATTATTGAATCTTTTTATTTTATTTCATTTTTTTAACTAGTGTGCAAAATAATGATTTGTTTTTTAGCATAGTCCATATAAGTCTCCAATGATACTTTTTTGTTTATCTTTATCTATTCATAGATTTAAATTAATTTAATGCCTTCCACTTTACTGTAGTTTATATTCTTATTAATATTCAAGGTATTTTATTATTGGCCAGTGAAATTTGCTTCATATTGACTCCTGATTCCATTTAACTCATTACTAATAGCCTTCGATAGTTGTCTTCTTTCTAATGTAACATGATACTCTAGGCTCCTTTTATGTATTTCCTGCCTCACCCCTGGAATCAGCCTTTTTCGCAAGGTGCCCATGTTCCTTTTGGAGGATTATCCAAATCACAATATGAGTTCAGATTATTTTATTTTTATTTATTTATTTATTTATCAGGAAAGCAGGATTTATTGAGAGAACAGAAATGCCTGCACAGAGGGAGGGGACCCAAGGGGGTTTCCCGCAGATTATTTAAAAATAAAATTCAGTCCATTTAATCCTCTCGCATCCCATTGCACTTAGCATAAATAACAACACAACTAAATTTATAAATAGAGTGGCCATATAAATAATTCACCAAGCTAATTTTCTCCTAAGAGAGTGCTATTAATAATTATGATAGGAAAATGGGCATAAACCCAAATTTACTAAGCAAATATGTATATATTCATCCATTCATAGGCTCAGACATAATTAGTCACAAGGCTCCCTGTCTAATTTCATCTCATACCTTTATTTTCCTAGATCACCAAGCTCAGCTGCATTGACAGTCTCCTGTTCCTCAATCATGCTAAGCTCTTTTCTTGTTTGGAGGCCTTTGCACATGCTCCTTAAGTCTAGAATATTCTTTTATTTTCCTTTACCTAGCTGAATGCTATTCATTCTTAAAAATCAGGTGTAGGTACAGTCTCTTGATGTAATTTCACATCACTTGGAGGCTTTGTTCTTTATTTCTGAGTTTCCTTTTTTTTTTTTTTTTTGCAGATGAGATTAATTCTGTGTTTTGGTTTTCAAGTTCTGAGATTCTTTCTTTTGCTTGATCAATCCTGCTTTCCATCTTGTTATCTTGTTATTTATTTCCTAGATAACATTTTTTTATGGTCAAAATGACTGTTGCAAGTTTTTTCATTGTTGCATCTTATCTTTTTTGAGTCTCATTCACTTTTTCCATCCATTTCCTAATTCTTGTTGTATTCTGGGGCCAGTCATTAGTGACTTCCATTTTTGGGGATCAGAGGTCTGATTTCTCAGGCGTTTTCTCTTTGGTACTGTGGGAATGACCTGTGCTCTTCCATTGATTTTTCTTTCCTCGTTTGTGACAGATCTCTTTCTTTTCTCTTTAGTTCCATTATTCTGTGGCAAGGAGAGGCTTTCACTTCTCATGTTTGCTCAGCCTTCTATTCTTCCCTGATCAGGTCTCTGGAATTGTTCTGTTTTGAAACAATGCGGTGGGTGGGAAGCTTTGTTGTCTCTTGTAGTTTTAAGAGTCAAATAAGGTGGAGGATTGGTTGCTAGGGTTCAGAAACTACTTGCAAATCACAGTGTTCACTGATTGTGGTATGAGTTTCCTGAGACCCACTCCCCACCACCACTCTGTATGACAATGCAATGGATACATGTGTGTACACCCTTAGTCCATGATACAGTAACAGCAATGAAAGAACAGAAAAGTAGAATGAAATATGATGGAGAAAAATTTAAAATAAATAAATACATACATAAATTCACAAAAAACAAAAGCAGAAACCAAAGCAAAAAGAAATTAAACACACACACACACGCACACACACACAAACACACACACACCCAACACAAAACAAAAGGATAAGGAAAAAAAAAAAAGAGGAAAAAAAGAAGGATCCAAATCAAACCTAACATGTACATTCACACACAAATTAAAATAAAAAAAGAACAAACAAAAAAACTGAAAAATGGACCCGCAATCCTTCACATACACACATAAACAGAAAACAAAAAATGAAATAAGAAAGGAAAAAAAGAGGAAAGTAAAAAGAGAAAAAAAAGTAGTGAGATTGTAGTCAAACCCTCACATATACACTCATGCACAAAGAAAAATAAAAATTAAAAAGAAAAGAAAAGTAAAAAACAAAAGCCTGTCCTCTTGTGTTAGGTTTTGTAATTGTTCCTCTCAGCTGCTCTCAAGTAAGCCCCTCTGCTGTCTCCTTGGGGCGGTGTCCTCATTCACAATCTCTCCAGTTTCCTTCCTGGGGAAGGAATAGGAGGCTGTGGGAGTGGGTAGGGCTTCAGTCCTCTCCTCCGAATCCCATATGGTCAGAAGGATTCCCTCCCATGCACTTGTCCTGTTCCTCCAGAGTGTGCTTTTGGGATATTCCCTGTGGTCACGATCAACCCCTTAGTAGTGAATCCACTGATCACAGAGATTGAGTCTGTTGCTCCATGGTGAGCAAGCCTGAGCACTTCCTTGATCAGTTTTCAAGATGGTGGCAGGGTGCCTGTTTCATCTTCTCCAGTGGAGTTTTGCTTCTGGCTCCCTCACTATACTTCCACCTCACCCCTTGCTGCCATTGTCCAGCCAAGTGCTGCAGTGCTGAGTCAAAGCCTGAAGCCTGTAGTCACTCACTCCCGGCAGCTTCTTCCTGGGAAGGGCTTTGCTGATTTTAGAAAAAAATTGGTATTCAGCTTCTGTGCCCTGGGAAGCACTAGAGTCCAACCGGAGCAGCTGCGGCACCAGCTGCTTCACTAAGACCTGGCTACTTGCTCCCGAGTCCACATTCAGTCAGCCACTCACACTCACACTTACAGAGAGGCTTGCAAAATTTTCCATGCACTCATTCACTCACACTGGGACTTTCATAGTTCAACTGGCTCTTCTGCCATCCTTCTTTTTTTAATCTTTCCCTCTTTTTCTGCCACTTGTGGTTTACATTGAGCCTTTTATAGAATACAATTTTTTCTCATTTTTGGCATATCAGTGATACTTTTTTAGTGATTACTCAGATATTTGTGACACACATTTAAAACTAATTCAAGATCACTTTAAATGAACACTATATACCATTTCACAAGTAGTGCAAGTACCATGTAATAATAAAATGTTCCTAAATCTGTTCTCACCACTTGTATTATTGTTGTCATTTATTTTATTTATTGATAGGCATGTATATGCATATATAATCATACATAATCAAATAACTTTCTCCTGTTATTATTTTTAGAAAATGCTATCTGTTAGATCAGTTAGAAATAAGAAAAATAAAAGTTTTAATTTTACCTTTGCTTATTCATTCTCCAATGTTTTATGTAAATCTGAGTTTGATCAATAATATTTTCCTTCTCTTTGAAGAAATCAATTTAACAATTATTGGAAAGAAGGTCTACTGGCAACAAGTTCTCTCAATTTTTGATTGTCTGAGAAAGTTTTTAGTACTTCTTCATTTTTAAAGAATAATTCACAGAGTACAGAATTCTATTTTAGTGGAATTTTTCTGTCAACATTCATACTAACATCAGCTTTCTAAAAACATCAGTTAAAAGGTATAGATTGTCAGAATAGATCTCAATACTTTAAATTTTCACTCCACTCTCTTCTTGCGTGCATGGTTTCTCAATAAAAATTGGATGTATTTTTTCTATCTTTGCTCATCTGCAGATAAGATGTTTTTATCCTCTGACTTCTTTCAGGACTTTTTATTTTTTATCTTCTGCAGTTTAAATGTTATATGTCTAGGTGTAGTTATTTGGCATTTATCCAGCTAGGTCTTCTCTGAACTTCCTAAATTTGCATTTTGTTGTCTGTTATTAATTTGGAAAAAATTCTCCATTATTATTGCTTCAAATATTGCATCATTTCTTTTTTTCTCTCTGTTTACATTCACATTTTATATATATATATATATGTGTGTTATGCTTTTTGTACAGTTCATGGGTATTGTTTTGTTTTTGCTTTCTTTGTGTAGTTCCTCTTTGCTTTTTAGTTTTGAAAGTTTCTGCTGTCGTATCTTCCAGCTCAGAGATATACTCACATATTATTTAATTTGAGAGTGAGTTTAGTGCAGAAAAAGATGCAAGTTATAAGGCATCTATTTGGCTAGTGAACATTGTAAAATAGGTATCATGGGTCCTTGGTTTTCAATCTTCTTATTTAACAGCAATGACTACTTACATGAGATAGTTTATGTCTCTCTCATATAAAAGAAGATGGAGGTAGGCAGTTCAAGGGTGAAGTGGATTCACAGAATCAACAGGGATACAGAAATTTCTAGTTCTACCACTCTTACAAGGTAGCCTCCACCTTATGATTCAAGTAGTTTATGCATCACATCAGTATCCAACCAGCAGGAATGAGTCAGGGGCAAAAAGAAGTCAAGATCCTTCTCCTTAAAAATCAGTCTTCCAGCCTGGGCAACACGTATAAACCCAGTTTCTACAAAAGAAAAAGAAAAAGGAGGAAGGAAGCGAGGAATGAAGGAAGAAGGGAATGGTGGAAGGAAAAAAGGAAGGAAGGAAGAAAGGAAAGAAGAGAAAGAAAGAAAGGAAAGAGAGAGAGAGAGAGAGAGAGAAAGAAAGAAAGAAAGAAAGATTAGCTGGGCATAGTGGAACATGCTTGTTTTCCGCTACTCAGGAGACTAAGGCAGGAGAATCACTTGAGCCCAGGAGTTCAAGGCTGCTCTGAACCTGGATCACACCACTGCACTCTGGCCTAAGCGACAGAGCAAGACCTTGTTTCAATGAATGAATGAATGAATGAATGAATGAACAAACAAACAAATAAATAAATAAATAAATAAATACATATCTTAGTTACATGGCTACACCTAGCCACAAAAGAGGCTGGGAAATGCAGTATTTAGTTTGGGAAGCCATGTGCCAAGTTATTTCAAAAGCAGAGAACAAATATGAGACAATTGTTATTTACTGTTACAATGAATCAACTGTAAAATTAAAATAAGTGAAATCTGTCTTTAAATACATGATATTTAAAGAGCATATTTACACGAATTTTGTAATAATGTCTTATCTAAAATATTCTTT
Source organism: Tarsius wallacei (assembly GCA_963574415.1). Classification (NCBI taxonomy): domain Eukaryota; kingdom Metazoa; phylum Chordata; class Mammalia; order Primates; family Tarsiidae; genus Tarsius; species Tarsius wallacei. Next base: position 149 of record CAUYQG010205671.1, on the reverse strand, counting down.
TTCTTTTTTTTTTTTTTGAGTTGGAGTCTCACTCTGTCGCCCAGACTGGAGTGCAGTGGCTGCTCCCGGCCACCGCAGCCTCGATCTGCTGGGCTCCAGCGATCCTTCCACCTCAGCCTTCCAAGTAGCTGGAATTACAGGTGCACATT
>CAUYQG010205668.1:0-23824 GCA_963574415.1 Tarsius wallacei | reverse complement strand
AGCTCTCCCTGGGGAGGAAGAAGGCGCCGCAGCGGCTGTGCGGGCGCTTCAGTCGGATCAGCATGAAGCTGCCCCGGATCCCGCTCCGCAGGCAAAAACTGCCCAAAGTCGTAGGTAAGGATGACGGCGCGAGATCTCTGGGGGAAACACCTCCCGACAAAGGAAGCTGCGAGGGAATGTGTGTGAAGGGGTCCTTGAGTAGAAATGGGGAAACTTGAGTGTTGATGTGGGTGGGCGTGGGGCGGTGCTACAAGAGGGAAGGAAGGGGGAGCTGTTGCAGGTGAGGCCAGGGAGGAAGGCAAGAGTCCTAGGTGTGCAGGCCGGTGTGGGGCTTGTGTGGGAGGCGCTGGGCCTTTTCAGTTATGGCATCAGAGGTGTGTGGACATCTGGGCCCGACAGGCCTCCACCCAGTTTGTAGGAATACACCGTACATCCAGGGCAGAGCTCCAGGGGAATGTGAGGGTACATGTTTGTAAGAGTGCCCTGTCCCAGAGAAGACCCACCCTCCTAGCTGCATCCCCAGTGGTGCCCTGAGCCCCTCCCAGAAAGTGGACAGGCAGGTTCATCACCGCCCCCCCTTGCCTCCCACCAAGGGTTAGCCTGCTCCTTCTCTCTGTGCTGACTCACACACGGGGTGGACCTTCTCTTCCTCCCTTCCCACTTGTTTCTGAAGATGGGGGGGGGGAGTCAAAATCTTGGGAGGTAAAGAAGGAGGCAGATGTAAAAGCACCTTGGCCCACATCTATAGACACAGGTATGCAGGCTGGACCCCACATCCCATCTGTGGAGTGGAGGCCAGGCCAGCCAGCTTCTGGGTTCTCCAATTATGGGGGCTGCATCCCTGGAGGTATTTGGGCTCAGAAGTGCTCCAGGCCTCGTTGGGTCCCACAAAGCAGGGTCCATAGATGGCTTGGGGGCCCTGGTGGCCTCTTCTGTCCAGCCCTGACTCCCACCTTCTTGACTTTTTCCCAGTACTTCAGCCCAACTCCCTGCTGGCACACCTTACCTTGCACCTTTACACAAGCTGACCCCTCATCTCCTTTTTCGGGTTCACCTCTACCCATCCTCCAGCCTTGGCCTAGTGTCGCTCTACCTGTTGACTTGCCCGTCTCACCTGCAGTCTTAGAATAGGGCTGGTCTTGACCACTCCATCAGCATTTGTGGCAGCAGGGCTCATGAGGGCACAGGCTGGGACAAGGCAGGGTCCTTGCAGCTCTGCCTCACTCCTTCCCCAGTGGCCCATCACGACCTGGATAACACACTCAACTGCAGCTTCCTGGAGCCGCCCTCAGGGCTGGAGCAGCCCTCACCATCCTGGTCCTCCCGGGCTTCCTTCTCCTCCTTCGACACCACCGATGAAGGCCCTGTGTACTGTGTACCCCATGAGGGTGAGTCCCACACTGCTTGGGCATCGCTCCAGCCCAGTGCAATGTTCCTGCTTAAAAGATTGGGCAGGGTGCGGCGACTAATGCCTGTAATCCCAGCACTTTGGGAAGCTGAACCCAGTAGTTCGAGACCAGCAAGACCTCATCTCTACACCCCTCCCCCCTGCAAAAAAAAGAAGAAAAATGAAAGACCTCTGTGCTCTGGGCAGGAGCAGGGGAGGGGAACAGGCAGCACAGGGAGAAAGGGCAAACCAGGCTGTAATTGTGTGCTGCCTGTCCCCCTCCCCTGCACCTGAGGCTGCAGAGCTGGCTTCTGTGCTGTTCCATGTCAGAGTGGGGTGTGGGGAGATGAGTGGATTCTCCTGTCACTCGCCACAGCTCAGGGTTACGTCTGAGGCAAACCAGGCAGAGAAGGTTCTGGGCCTGGGTGTGGGGGAGAGGATCTAGGAGGATTCACAGGGTACAGGCCACCTTTATCCTTCACCTGCAGCCTTGGGTCCACAGAGAGCAGACAGGAGCTTGACTGGCTGGGACTCTGGCCTCTCTCCTCCTTGGACCATTCCCCTGGATACTCTTGGGCAGGGAACTAACCTCTGAGCCTCAGAAGTCTTACTTCTTAAGGAAGGATCATGGACTCCCCTTGGGGATGTTTCACCGTCAGATTTGACCATGGTGGCTCTTGAGGCGAGGGGTGGGGTGGGGAAGGGGAGCAAGACCAGGAATGCCTCGGAACGTGCCTGTCACTCCCCAGCAGTCAGCCACACACCCTGGGGCGCTGACCTGATCTCTGGTTGGAGCTCTGAATGTGCCAGGCCCGTCTGGATGTCCGGGCAACACAGCGCCAGGGCCGGAGGTGGAGGAGGGAGGGTGAAGCTTCGCGCTTGGAGGTCGGACCGGCTGGGGCTATTCCTGGAGACTGTGACCATCCCGCTCTTCCCTTGTCAGAGGCAGCAGCCGAGAGCCGGGACCCGGAGGTCTCCACCGTCCCTGTCGAGGCGCCGGCTCCGTCCCCCGTGCCCGTGACCACGCCGGTGGCCGCCGAGGAGGCAACCCCACTCCCCGCGTCCTCCGACAGCGAGCGGTCTGCGTCCAGCGTGGAGGGACCCGGCGGGGCTCTATACGCGCGCGTGGCCCGGCGCGAGGCCCGGCCGGCCCGGGCCCGGGGCGAGGCTGGAGGCCTGTCGCTGTCGCCGTCGCCCGAGCGCAGAAAGCCGCCGCCTCCCGACCCCGCCACCAAGCCCAAGGTGTCCTGGATCCACGGCAAACACGGCGCCGCCGCCGCTGCCCGTGCGCCTTCGCCGCCGCCCTCAGGCCCGGAGACCGCGCCCAGCCCCAGCAAGAGGAAACGGACGCCCAGCGACACATCGGCGCGGCCAGACGAGCCCGGCAGCCCCCGGACCCGCAACCCAAGCTCTCGACCCCCGGGGCTGGCCGAGGAGGTGCCGGCGCTCGCTGCGCCTTCGCCGCCCCGGGCCCGAGCGCGCGGCCGAGGCCCCGGCCTCTCGGAGCCTACGGACGCCGGCGGCGCCCCGCGCAGCGCGCCGGAGGCTGCCTCCATGCTGGCCGCCGAGCTGCGCGGCAAGACTCGCAGCCTGGGCCGCGCCGAGGGGGCCCCGGGCGCCCAAGGCCCCCGGGAGAAGCCGGCGCCGCCGCAGAAGGCCAAGCGCTCGGTGCCGCCTGCCTCACCAGCCCGTGCGTCTCCCGCACCCGAGACCCCGGGGCCCGAGAAGGCGGCGACCAGCGCGTCTGCGCCCGAGACCCTCCGGAAGAAGACCCCCATTCAGAAGCCGCCGCGCAAGAAGAGCCGGGAAGCGACGGGCGAACCGGGAAGGGCGGGCGCGCCCACTCTGTAGGAGGCTGCGGCCGGGCCGCGGCCGCAGACCCTCAGAGCTCCCCGGCTTAGCAGCGCAGCTTGCAATCCCGCGTTCCCCACCTCCGCGCGGCCTGGGCAGGGCGGCGTCCCATTAGCCGAAGCCCCGCGCGGCCTGGCGGAGGCCAAGTCTCTTTGCCTCGGGTCCTGCAGCCGCTCCTTGATTGGAGCAGTGCGCAGCAGCAGGAAGGCCCATCCCGTTGGTCGAGGCCTAACAAGTGTTTCGCTGGCGGCTCTCCCTGTTGGCTGAGTTATGGAGCGCTCCCATCAGCCGGTGTCCCACTGGCCAAGGACAGAGGGTGCTGCCTGGAGACCGCCTCCTACTGGCCATGGGTGCACTGGGTTGAGGCTACCTTCTCAATGGCTGAGACCAGAAGCACTTCTGCCCCCGCTGTGTCTTACTGGCTGGGGCCTGGTGCCTCTGGCTGGCCGTCCCTTTACTTGGCTGTGGCCCGAGCCGAGACTCTTTTCCCTGGCCAGGCCCCAGGGCATCTGGTTGACCCGAGCCTGGAGAGAAGGGCTGGTCTCTGCTCCTCAGGGGCTCGGTCCCTCCCTTCCCTTCCCTGGCACCTCAGCTGTCAAGCTGGTTTTGATGGCCTCCACTGCCCCACATGCCGTGAGATCCCCAGGGGCGACTCCAGTGGCCTGAGGAGATGTATTTATAGGCCCCCGGCAGGGCTGCTCCCACCTCAGCTGGTGCCCCAGGATGGGCTCCTCCCGGCAGAATCTTAGCCAAAGCTTTCTTAATAAAGTGCCTTTTCTCCCCACTATGCTCTGATTACTTTTTGTTTGCGGGATTTGAGTAAAGATGTCCCCCAAAAGCAACTGTGTGTGACCTCACATGGCCTGCACTCACACACCTCCAGTACCCTTCACCTAAACCGAGCCTTGGATCCCAGGTGTGGGTCTCCCAGGACCACGCTGGAAGTGTGCTCACCTGTCCTCACTCATTTGTTTATCAAGCTTACAAGGCCCAATCCTGGCTTGAAAGGGATAAGCAGCGGGGCTTGCTTCTGATCTATGCCTTTTCCTACTGGCTCCCACTGTTATACTCGGGGCTCAGGGCTGTTGGGGGTGGCTTGGTGGGGTGCCAGAGGCTGGGACCAAGGGGGCCAGTGGGCCATGGGCACTTCCTCCAGCAGGGCCTCCTCCGGACAAACAAGACAGTTTGCCCTGCACAGAGCTCTGCTGTCTGCCTCAATGAGCTCCTTGTCCTCAGCCGGAAACTCTCCTCACCCGCCTGCCCTGCTGCCTGCTGCTGCTGTGGGGAGTTGAGGGAGAGGGAGGGAGCCTGTCTGGCCCAGAGCCCCTGTCCCCAAGCCAACTCCTGTGGTCTGGCCTTTTTTCTGTGACCCTGTCTCCCAGGGCCTTCACCTTGTGACCCAGCCTGGTTCATCCCCTTGGGCAGGTCTCCTAATGGCCTTCCTGAGTCACAGACCCTCACCTTTCCATGGCTCCTACTGTCCCCCAGATTAAGTTCCAACTCCGCACTCCCCTGTCCTCTTGCCTCTGCAGGGCAGTCATCTTCTCACTCCTCTGCATCTCCCCATATTTTGAAGCCCAGTTCAAAGTCTTCTGATGTGGTCAGGGTCCTCCAGTCACCCTGCAGCCCACATCACGGCACTGCCATCTAACACACTGGTAGCTCAGGGATCTTATCCTTGGCAACACTCCTCTGACTGGATACCCCATTGAGGTCAACTTTGGTCACCCGTACAAGGGCTCAGCCACCTGAGAGAAGATAGCCTCCTGCCCCAGGTAGGCCATCTGGAGCACTGGCGGGGACACAGTCCCTGTGCCTGCCTGGCCTGGTCAGGTGGCACGTGGAATGCAGGCTCCCTGTCTCTAGGCCACACTGCTTCCCTCAGGCTAGCTGGGCACCCTCCCAGTCTTGGCCTGTGGCTGGCCAGCCTCTGACCCATTTGGGCACCCTGCCATGCTGGCTGCTGAGACTGAGGACACAGACTCAAAGTTGGCCAGGAGGGGCAGGTGCCCAGCTAGGCTCAGCAAGGGCAGGGCAGTGACTTCATGGGAGGGGGGGGCGAGCAGTGAGCAATGCAGGAGTTCAGGCATCTGTGCCCCTCCCAGCCACCACACTGCTGACCCCTGATCCCCCAAACCCTAACTCTCAAATTTCCATCTTCTCCCAGCCTGAACTTACACAATTTGGGGAGACCAGGGGTGTCTCAGTGATTGGGCCTCTTCTGGGACCTTGTCTCACTTTGCCCTGGGAGCCCCCCAGGCATCCAAGATCTAGCCTGTGGGTGCCTCAGAGAACAGGGATACCTCTTTCAGCAGCTAGTCCCTGCTTCCTGCCCTGTCCCCCGGGAGGGTTCAGTGGCCGCTGGGGAGGAACCACTGGGAGCCCTCCAGCCTCCTGCCTCCCGGCTGCCCACTCCTCCCCACCCCCTTCAGGCTTGCAGCAGTGCCAGCTCCCAGGGCAGGCGCCACAAAAGGGAACCGCGGTTGCTGGAACCTCCGTTGCCATGGGGACGGGGACCACAGGACCCACATCTGGTAGCGATTGAGAAGGAAAAATTATGAGTCGTGGAAAACGCAAATATTTTTTGTAGCACAGAGCACAAAGGAGCGGGAGGAATGTGGGGACTGGGCCCAGCCTGGATTCAAGCAGACATGGCCCACGCCATACAAAGGCCACTGCACACATGTTCGTTGTCAGGCCAGCAAATACTCACCCTGTGATACACACGCGCTGTCCACTAGGTGCACAGAAGCACCAACACAAACATATGACTTCAAACTGAGAAACACACACATGCACAGAACTCCAGAAACAGAGACAGATACACACACTGCAACACGTACTTAGCATATGACTGGACCCAGAGGAACACTCATCTGCACACGCACACACTCCCCTCAACACGCAGAAGCACCTAGACACACACTCCACTAGACAGAAACACAAACACACAACCCACCACCTGCAGAAACACTGCAACCGACACACTGTAACACCGCACATGCACACCAAGAAAGACACACAGTACAATACACGTACAGCCAGCCCTCAGTAATGTGGAGGACCCTCACCCTGTAAGACACACACACAAATCTAGCAGACACACAAAAATGAAAAAAAAAAAACACACTCACCCTGCAATACACAACATATACCCCCAAACACAGAAACACCGAGAGAGATCCTTGCTGCAATACACACGCACATAATGGGCCACAAGAAAACCACACAACAGATACAACCCTGTTACTCACATACTTCACCAGACACAGAGAAAGTCAGAAACAGATACATTTCATACAAAACACACATTTACACTGTCAGACATGCTGTGACAAGACAGACACATTCCCTGCAACACACACACACACACACACACACACACACACGCAATCCAAGACACAAACGCACATCCTCCACCAGAGATACAGAAACATGAGACAAACACATTAAACGCACTCACCAGCCACACCCCACCACACATACACGTGCCAGCAGACACAGAAACATCCATGCAGATGTGTGCCCTGCACCCCACTGCACTCAGAGACATGTCTTGCCCTGCAAAGCACACGCTTACGCCACCTGACTTGCAGAAACAATGAGAAGCACTCACACTGCAACCATACACCCCCACCAGACACACAGAGACCGACTGACACGCAACTCACAATATACACACGCTTCACCAGAGCCAAATGGATAATGAGAAAGCCATTGCAACACACACACACACACACATTACCTGACACAGAAAAACACTGACAGACACACCCACCACAGGTAAACAGAAACACAGTGACAGATACGCACCCTGTAACAGACACACATAGTGCCCCAACCCTGCTAAGTACGGAGGGACACCCATTCTAAAACGCCCTTCACACGGATACAAGCAAGACAGCCACCTTGCAATCACACACACAGACACACCTCCAGACACCTGGAACACAGAGAAAGGCATGTGTGGTGGGAACACACCCATAGTCCTTCAGACAAGGAAACGCCAAGGCAGTCACACATGGTGTGAACACACACACCAGAGCTCCAGATATGAAACACCAGGACTGACCGATAATCCTGAAATTCCTCTGAGCATGGGGCTTCTGAAAAGCTAGATGGCTGAGAACGTACCCCTTCCTTTGAGTTCTGAGAACATGAGCCCCAAAGGACCACTATGTCTTGCTCTATTCCAAGACCCCTCTAGCCTTCCTCACAGGTTCACTCTGTGGTAACCCAGGACCCTCCTTCCTGGGAGATACTCCTCATTGCTGCAGCTGACTGAGTAAAGTCCTCTTCTACCGTGGAAGGGACACCTCTCCTGCAGTTGGTGTCCTGATGTGGATGGATTGGACTTAGTCCCCGCCCTACTCACTGCACCCATGACCCCCCAGGGCCCTCTATGTGCTGCTCCTGACAGATGATCGGGTGGCAGACCCTTGGTGAGTGTGACACTGGTCGTGTGCTCTGGACTCTTGTTATTGATTGCACAGCAAAAATAAGATTTTGATTTTTCTGAGTATTTGTTTGATTTCTGGGGCCAGATCCTTTTGGTTTCATGGTCTGACCATCTGGTGATCTCTTTAAACAGACTGATGGTTTACAGAGTTCTTGTCTCTGTTGGTTGAGAGATGGCAGTGTGTGGTTTGTGAGTCTTTTCTATTTGTCTGTGTATGTGTTTATTTTAAGTTTAATTAAGAATCTGTGCCCACCAGGAAGATGGTATGGTAGTGTGGCCAGCTGAATACATGGGTCATGTTCTGCTATAGTGATGGATTGGCTGTCATATACATAGGAAAGAGATGTACCCACAGTTAGCATGCTTGAAAATGTGGCCATGTCTGGCGCGGTGGCTCACGCCTGTAATCCTAGCAGTTTGGGAGGCAGAGGTGGCGAGAGGATTGCCTAAGGGTTTGAGACCAGCCTGGGCAACTTGGTGAGACTTTGTCTCTACAAGAAATAAAAAAATTAGCTGGGCGTGATGGTGCACGCCTACAGTTCCAGCTATTTGGGAGACTGAGGAGGAAGGATTGCCTAAGCTCACTGGGCCAAGGCTGTGGTGGCCGTGAGTGTGCTGCTGCCCTCCAGCCTGGGTGACAGAGTGAGACTCCTAATAAAAAAGAAAAGAAAAGAAAAGAAAATGTGGCCTGTTTCTTGGGTGAGACTTCCATACAAATGATTGGTAAAGCCTCTTGAGAGGACAGTGGTGTGTCAGGGTTAGAGTTAGCAGAGCAGTGGGCCAGAGAGCAGACATCAAAAGAGTTAAAAACCAGTGAGTGAATCTTCTTGGTCAGGGCTGACACAGAGGGAGAGGGGAGGAGGGGAAAGGGAGAGGGAGGCAGAGGAGGAAGGGGAGGAGGAGGTTAGAGGGGGGAGGCAAGAAGCATTGCAGGAGAGGAAGTCCAGGAGTACAGTGGGCTGTAGGGTCGTGGATGATTCCATCTGGATGAGCCCAGCTGTTGTGTGGATGAGGGTCAGGGGTCATCTGTCCTCAGTTAAGGTCATCCTCAGGACCAGTTCGGCTTCAGGACTGAGGCCATTCACCTGGTTGTTTAGGCTGGTTGGGTGAGGTCATGAGTCTCCCTGGGTTTGTAAGGACCTTGGGCCGAATAACTGACCTCGAGCTTTTCGTTGGTTAAGGATCCTAGAAACATAGGACCGTGGCTGGGGACTGATCGCCAGGGGTACAGTCGGCGGCGTGTCCTGGCTTCACGTTGGGAACACGTGATCCCAAAGGCGCCGGCTGTATACATCTCCACGGGAGATATTCCAGTGGCGTTTTATGAACGTTCTGACATGCGTTTTGAGAGGCGAGTGTGAATCTGGGGCATTCATTCGAAAAGTTCAGCGGTGGGCATTCCAAGCACATGCGCTGTATTCCGTGGGGCGGGCTCCCTTATGCATTTGGTGTGGCGTTAATTCTGCGCTGAACACTGGTTGGTGGCGAGGTGGAAATGGAATAATGGTGCCATCTAGTGGTTGGCTGTGGTAGCATCTCGAGGAGCCCATCAAGTGCATGTTAACAGCCACGCAGAAAATCAGCCCAGTTCTATTTGCGCTGCCCCGTGGGGCCTGCCGAGGGAATGTGGTGTCCCGGGCCCAGATTGTACCCCTAAGTAGGCACAGCCAGCTGAGAAATGCCAGAAGGTGGAGCGGCAGCATTTATAGGCAGTGTCTGATCAATATGGGCGCAGAGTGGACCAGTTGACGTCTAGGAATGTAACTGAGGCGCGGGACCCCGAACCTTAGGGGCCCCCTTTCTGAGTCCGGGGAGCATTGGTCAACCCAGTCTCCTCTCGAGGAGGGGCTAGGGACAGCGGGATCCCATCAAGGTCCTGCCGGCACAGGTGTGTGAGTCACCAGGTAATGGCGTATTGTGCCCCTTCAGAAGTGACTGTGGTCAGCCCGGAAAAGGAAGGAAATTCTGACGCATGCTACGACATCGATGAACCTTGAGGATATTATTCTCAGTGAAAGAAGCTGGTGATATAAGGACAAGGACTATATTCTCACACAAGCAAGGTCCCTAGAGTAGTCTGATTCATAGAGACAGGAAGGGGGGGGGGGGAGGGCAAGGGAGGGGAGTTAGCGTTTAACCGGGACAGAATTTCAATTTAAGATTATGAAAAAGTCCTAGAAATAGATGCTGGTGAGTGTATTTAATGCCACTGAACTGTACACTTAAAAATGGTAAATTTATGTTGTGTATTTTTTTAACCACAATTTTTAAAATAGGGGAAAAATGGGGAGCAGTGGCTGAGGGGCTAGTGAATGAAGCTCTGTGCGGAACATTGTAAGCCAACCAGAAACAGCAGAATATTGGCCAGCGAATGATGTAGCTCTCTGCTTCCAGCATGTTAGGACCAGGGCCTTCATGGACCACTGGGTAAAGCTCACTGCACTCCATTGTGAGATGCCATTTGTTCTTTTGTGGGTTTTTGTGGTTTTTTTTGAGTCAAAGTCCCACTCTGTCACCCAGACTGGAGTGCAGTGGCACACTCATGGCCACCGCAGCCTCAGCCTGCTGGGCTCAGGTGATCCTTCCACCTCAACCTTCCAAGTATCTGGAACTATAGGCACACACCACCGAGCCCAGCTAATTTTTTTATTTATTGTAGAGACAAGGTCTCACTATGTTACTCAGGCTGGTTTCGAATCCCTGAACTCAGGCAATCCTCTCGCCTCTGCCTCCCAAAGTGCTAGGATTACAGGTGTGAGCCACCACACCCAGCACCATTTGCTCTTTTTGGTTTGAACAACAGATCAAATTGGGCTGTTAAATGGAAAAGCGGTGGGGCTAATCACCCCCTCTCTTAACACATCTTGTGTAATGGTCTCAATCCTTGAAGTCCCTGTTTTAATACATGTTGGACCATATTAACCCTTTAAAAATGGTTTGGAGGCCGGGCACAGTGGCCCAAGCCTGTAATCCCAGCACTTTGGGAGGCTGAAGTGAGAGGATTGCCTGAGCCCACAGGTTTGCTATCAGTCTGGACAACTTGGCAAGACCTCATCTCTACAATAAATCAAAAAATTAGCCAGGCGTGGTGACGCATGCCTGTAGTTCCAGCTACTTGGAAGGCTGAGGCGGAAGGATCACCTGAGTCTAGCAGGTTGAGGCTGCGGTGGCTGTGAGTGTGCCACTGCACTCCAGCCTGGGCGACAGAGACTCCTACTCAAAAAATAAAAATAAATTTTAAAAAATGGCTTGGGAACATTCTCAGAATCCCATTGGCAAGGCCAACAACAAAATGTGTATTTTATTTCAATTAGAGCGTCTATCCCAATAATGGAAATTCAAGAGCAGAGGGAGCCAGAACCACGGGAATGTTCAGCAAAACTGTTGCACCAATGGTCAGGGTAAGGCAGACTTGTTTGCCTTCAATCTTTTGCCCTAAGGACCAGAGGACATTTGTCTCTTAAATGTAGTGGGGTCTCTGGGAAAACAGTGTCAATTAAGGCCATAAAAGGCTGCTTAGTGTGTGGAAACCGAAGGGCCATCATGTTTGTACAGGCAACTGTCCTCTTTAGTGGCCAGGGTCTAGAGACATGCCATGCCCCTAGCAAGGCTAGAGTGGTCACCTGGGCATGGTGGCTCACACTTGTTATCCCAGCACTTTGGGAGACTGAGGCAGGAGGATCGCTGAGCCCAGGAGTTTTAAGACCAACCTGGGCAACATAGCAAAACCCTGTCTCTTCAAAAACTGAAAAAGTTAGCTGGGCAGAGTGGCATGTGCTTGTAGTTGTAGCTATTTGGGAAGCTAAGGTGGGAGAATCACTTGAGTCCTGAAGTTTGAGTCTGCAGTGAGCCATGATCATGCTACTGCACTCCAGCTTGGGCAACAGGGCGAAACCCCATTTCTAAAATAAAGAAATAGATGAGTAAATAAAAGACTGCAGTGGCCACCAACACCTGAGTTTAGGGGCTATGACAAGGGTTCCACACCTTGAAGATTTGGGTTTGGATTCTCTGTATAATTTGGTTTGCAGCCTGGAGCTCCTCAGGGTCTTACTGGACATCTGATTATTGGGGAAGCTCAAGTTGCAAAATTGCCAGTCTCAGGTGGCCGTCCTACGGTACACACATAGCAATCACTCTTATTGAAAGCAAGCACTGAATATTTAACCCATTCTACCCAGACATTGATGTCCCCGTATCCTGTTTCAATTTCTAGGGTATGTCTCAGATTCTTGACTTCGATTACAGTCACCCTCTTGGGATTATTGCTGGAGGGGCTAAACCCGATTATGGGACCTTCAGTTGGTACTGGGCTGATTGAATTCTTATATTCAACTAGACTGAGGGTGAATTGTCCCATTGGTCCAGTCCCTGAAATGTTGGCACCCAACCCATACACTCTTGGTGCTACTTCAGGACTACTGTCCAGAAGTCGCACACTGTTTATAGTCAGCAAGACAGGATTACATTGTAAACTTTGATAGTTCTCTGGTAGGATCCCTTTAAAGAAGTGCTGCTTATCCCTCAGGAGGTTTAGATATCCAGTCTTGCCTCTTGTTGGCCTAGCAGTCCAACCTTGGAGCTTTGTGGCTTACCAAACACCATCCCAACTCAGATATGGATAGAGGGGGTGACCCGGATTGGGGCCGGGGCACAGATATTTGTTCTCATGGGAGAGTTGCCTTTGGTTATTTAAATATATTTGACGTGCATCAAATTTGATAGTCTGGGGAGTTGACAAGTTACAAGTTTGACAGGATACCCCCATCTTCTTAGACTTTGGTATGCACTTATTAAGTGCTCCCATGTTTCTCCACCACCAGTTGGGAGATTCCATATATAGAATGGTTGCGTCCTTCTTGACCTTACTGTAAGAGACTGGTCCACCATTTGAGATACTTCCCACCTACCATTACATTCCCAGGAGTCCTTCGGTGCCTTTTTGATCCTAGTATAATGAGTCCATCCCTTCTCCACCATTTGGACAGCAGTCTTAGTGGTCAGGAGTGCTTGATAAGGAGCTTCCCAACTAAGCTGGAGCTTGTCCTCTCTCCAGGTCTTGATCAGCACAAAGTCGCCAGGCTGGAAGTGATGAGTGGCAAACTCAGAGGAGGAGTCTGAGGGAAGATAAGGTATAGGAGACAACCAGTATAGACCCTCTCAGGAACTTGTCTTTTGTCTTCATAGTGGGCAAGTCTGTTGCCCTCTCTAAGTATGGTAACCTGTACAGTAACTCATAGGGTGACAAGCCCGGATCCTTTTGAGGACCTGTCCTGATCCCAAGGAGGGCTATAGGGAGAGCAACTTAGTTTCTAGCATTAATTTGGTCAAATGTTTTTTAAGAGTTTGATTTATTTTTTCTACTTTTCCTGAGGACGGTGGATGCCAAGACAAATAAATGAAAGTCCCAACGCACCTGGAGTGCCCTCATTATCCCTTATGACACCTTTGAGGTAAAGTGACTCCCATTATCTGAATTAATATTTTTTATTAGGCTGAACCTAGGAGTCACCTGTTCCAAAAGCACTTTTATTATCGACCCGCTGTTGCAGTTGTGAGAGTGTGGGCCTCCACCCATCAGTGAGATGGTTGACACTTACTAGTAGATATTTGAGCTTTCCAGCCTTAGGCATTTCAGTAAAGTCAATTTGGATACTTTGGAATGGGTCTTCCCCCTTTTGTTGGCTTTCTAAGAACCTTTGTGTTTATCTTCTGACAGGTGATACATTCTTGAGGGACCTGTTTAGCGATGGTGTATATGCCCACACACCCACAAGTTTTTAGAAGTGCTTCGTACATTGCCTGGGATCCCCAGTTATTCCCCTTATGTAATATGGTCATTAGTTCCCTCATAATTGGTTTACTAACCATCTCTCTCCCATCCAGGAAAGACTGTCTCCCCTCTTTTTTTGGAGAAGCCCCTAGTTCTCCCATTCCCTTGATTTCTTCCTCAGTAAATTGTGCTGCTTTTTCCTTTCCCCCAGTGTCACTTCTGCTGTCTCTGGAACAATAGTCTCAGGTGTATCTGCGGTCCCACGAGTAGCTGAGGCGCCCAAGCAGAGTAGGTCACCCAAAATTGTGTGGGACGCGTTTCCCTCTCTGCTGGGGTCCCTCTCCCGCAGATGCAGAGTATCCTGGACGAGATCCCATACTGTGAGAAACAAACTCATCCATTCAAAATCAAAGGATGGACACAGAGACGTGGAGCGCAGCAGAAGCAAGACTTTGACGACGGTCTTGCAAGATTGGGCGCCTGGTGTGCGGGCACACCCGGAGCAGTTACAGCAAGCAATGGATTCCTAGGGCACAGGTCCCTCCCCCAGTTTCTCATTTGTCGAGGACTGTGGGGTCACAACCTTTCCCAGACATCGCCTAAGGGGTTTTTGGTCCAAATAAGGTTAAAATAAGTACTTTTTACTATTTGATTGGAGAGTTTCAGCTTCCTTATTTCTAAGTAAGAATTTTCATCTCCCTAAGACAACGTGACAGTCACCATGCCTCCCTTTGTTCTAACAAACCTTGGTCACATCTGCTTCCTAGTATGTGCTCTTGGTCACATTAGCAGACTTCTTTCCATGTTATGAAATTAAATCATCTATAGTTTTTCACACTGTGCCAAGAGCCTTCCACTGGAGCATCTTTGGGGTTGGTTCCCATTCCATTTCTTCTGTCTCTGCTTTTTCCATCTTTACCTCAAACTCCAAGCCACGAGTCCAGAGTAGGAGTCGTCAAGCTACAGAGTCCAGGCTAAATCTAGCTCACTATGCATTTTCATAAACAAGAATTTACTGAAAGGCACACACCCACAGAGAAATGCTTGCTCAGGACTAGCTAGGGCTTCTGGTCCTTTGGCCCTCACCATAGTGATATGCCCACTGAGCCATGAGATTGCTTTATTTATTTATTTATCTATTTAGTGTCAGAATCTCACTGTTGTCCAGGCTGGAGTGCTTCAACCTGCTGGGCTCAGGCGATCCTTCCACCTCAGCCTTCTAGGTAGCCAGAATTACAGCCACACGCTACCACACCTGGCTAATTTTTTGATATATTATAGAGACGAGGTCTCCCCAAGTTGCCCAGGCTGGTCTCGAACCCCTGGGTTCAGGCAATCTTCTCGCCTCAGCCTCCCAAAGTGCTGGGATTACAGGCTTGAGCCACCATGCCCAGCTGAGATTGCTTTAATACTTGACATCCACCTCTAAAACATCTGTCTGCTGTGGGAGGGCGGGCCATTTTCCAAGCCACAAACACCTGGGGGAGCAAGATAAAGTGAAATGAGGGATTAATGTGAACAGGTCTGCCTGCCCTGCTTGCTTAGCTTTTTGTTATCTCCCCGTCTCTCCCCGACATTTTTTCCCATAAAGCTGAAGGCTACAGTAGCTGAAGGCCCTGCCACTGAGTACTGACCCCTGACTTTCACTGGCTACTTTCTAGATAACATTCATAGGCCACCATGGTAACAGTGGCTTCACTTGTTTTTCAGGTACTTGTGCCAACTCCTGTCCAGTTCAAACTGGCGGAGAACACTGACCTTTCAACCCCGTCTGGGCAAGTGTCTCAAAGACGGCCTTTTAACATCAGAGGGCCAGAACTCTACTCTCAGGTCATGCTAATGAGATAATTAAGCAGGACTTGTTTCCTAAAATAAGCCACAAAGTTAATTTCTCAGGACAGGTGACTGAGACTGTTTCTCTAGACAAGTGAATAGCCTCTGCAGAGAAAAACAGGATGTGATGAAGAACTGGTCCGAGCCAGGTAGAACCAAGATGGAAACTAATTTGCCTGCTACTCAATGCTCGTTCTCATTATATGCTCATATGATTCATTAGTATACGAAGTAACACACCCAGCAGCGCCATGACAGTTCCAACCCTGCTCATGTATACTAACAAACATATATACCCAATTCTAGGAAATCTCCACCTCTTTCCCAGGAAACCCATGAATAATCTACCCCGTGCTTAGCATATAATCAAGAGATAACTAAAAAAATAAAATCCCAGTGATACATGGCTGCTGTTCTTCCTATAGACCATTCAGGCTGCTCTGCCTGTGGGATAGTCCAATTGCTGTCATTTCAATAAACTTGCTTTTGTTTTCCAACTGAAACCCCAGCAATGTATAGGGGCTGCTCTGCCTACAGTGTAGCCTTCTTTCTGTTCCTTTTTTCTTTTAATAAACTCACTTTCACTTTACTTTGTTGGCTTGCTCTTTAATCCTTTCTTGCACAAAGCCAAGAACCCACTTGACCTCTTGGACTGGACCCCAATTTTGGGGTTCCTCATCCTGTGTCACTAAGGCAGCCATTTTCTATAATATGTTCTGTAAAGTGTCACGAACCCCAACCATGCTTACACAGAATAGACCTATTGCTTCATTTCCCCACGGCCAGTCATGTTTCCTCACACCTCATGAGACCATCCCACTTCTTCAGCCTATATGTGCCCCTAAGTTGTATCTTTGGGAGGAGGATTTGAGAGCTGTTCTCCTACCTCCTTGCTCGGTGGCCTTCGAATAAATCTTTTCTCTTTTTCAAAACCTGTGCCACAGTGATGGGTTCACTGCTTGCAGGCAGAATGGCTCTAGATCTGGCAGTTCACTAAAGGACAGAGATTGTGTCTGTGAGTGCTCTGGTGAGTGGGCGACATGTGCTCAAGTTCACAAAGTGGATCCCATACAATACATAACTAGCTTGAGGTCACAACGTGCTAGCATGTTGGCAGTGTCTGAAGTTAATTCAAAGCCAGTATGATGTAGACTCAGGGGCCCATCAGTGTTTTTCTATGGTCTAAATCCATAACTGTTAAATACATTCTGAAATTCTAATCCAGTCACGTCATAGATTTCTGTTTTAGTTTCTCTTCCTTCTTCTTCTTCTTCTTTTTTTTTTTTGAGTTGGAGTCTCACTCTGTCGCCCAGACTGGAGTGCAGTGGCCGCTCCCAGCCGCTACAGCCTCGACCTGCTGGGCTCCGGCGATCCTTTCACCTCAGCCTTCCAAGGAGCTGGAACTACAGGCGCGCGCTACCACGCCTGGCTAGTTTTTTGATTTATTGTAGAGATGAGGTCTCGCTGAGTTGCCCAGGCGGGTCGTGAACCCACGGGCTCAGGCAATCCACTCACCTCAGCCTCCCCAAGCGCAGGATTACAGGCTGAGCCACCGAGCCCAGCTTCTCTTCCTTCTTCTTGCAGAGTTGGGTTTTGTGTGTGTACAGGGAGTGGGGGGGTGGGGCAAAAAAAAACTGAATTATTTTTTGGAGGCCTCTTGTAGTATAGGCTACCCTCACTAGGTAATTGTTCTAGGAAGCCATCAGCATCTGCGTACCAGCTAGCTTTGTTATGAGAGGCTCCATTAGGTTTTAGTGAATTTTTTTGAAGGTTCTTTTAACTTGTTTGCCCTGTAGCTTCTTGATATGCAGCAGCACTTAAGAGGATCCATAGTCACCATCCACTCTTTTTACAACTATGCAGTTGGGTCATGGTGTCCTCCGAGCCTTTAGGAAGGAAGACTTGTGGTAATACATTCAGGTCCATTATTTTAAAAAATAGACTTTATTATTATTATTTTTAGAGAAGTTTTAAGTTCACAGTGAAATTGAGCAGAAAGCAAAGAGATTTCCCATATACCCTATTTCCACCCAAGTGGCATAGTCTTTCCATGACCAACATCCCTCACCAGAGGGTGAATTTGTTAACAACTGATGAACCCACATTGACTCATCATCATCATCCAGAGTCCATAGGTAACTTAGGATTCCCTCTTGGTATTGTACATTCTATGGGTTAAGGTAAATGTATAATGACACGCATATACCATTGTAGTATCATATAGTGTAGTTTCACTGCCCTAAAAATCCTCTGTGCTCCGCATGTCCATCCTTCCCTCCTCTCAACCCCTGGGGACTACTGATCTTTTTGCCGTCTCCATAGTTTTGTCTTTTCCAGAATGTCACAGAGTTGGTGCCATACCATATGTAGCCTGTTCAGATTGGCTTATTTCGCTTAGCAATATGCATTTAAGTTTCCTCCATGTCTTTTCATGGCTTGATAGCTTTTTTTTTGAGTCAGAGTCTCACTCTGTCTCCCAGGCCAGAGTGCAGTAGCACGCTCACGGCCACTGCAGCCTCGACCTGCTGTGATCCTTCCGCTTCAACCTTACAGCTGGAACTACAGGCTTGTACCACCACACCTGGCTAATTTTTTGAATTACTGTGTAGAGACAAGGTCTCGCCGTGTTGCCTAGGTTGGTTTTGAACCCATGGGCTCAGGCAATTCTCTCACCTCCACCTCCCAAAGTGCTGGGATTATAGGCGTGAACCACCTCCACTGTCTGGATGTATCAGGGTTCACCTACTAAAGGACATCTTGGTTCTTTCTAAGTTTTGGCAATTGTGAATAAAGCCACTACACTCATAAACATCCATGTGTAGGTTTCTGTATGGATATACATTTCAAGGAGTGTGATTTCTAGATTGTATGATAAACACATGCTAAGTTTCTGTCGCCCAAAGAGGCTGCACCATTTTATATTCCCACCAGCAATGCATGAGGGTTTTGTATTCTTGTCAGCATTTAGGTTTGTCAATGTTTTAAATTTTGGCCATTTGAAGATGTGTGTAGTGGTGTCCCATTGCTTTAATTTGCAATTCCACACTGACATATGATGTGGAGCATCTTTTCATATGTTTATTTGCCACCTGTTTATCGTTTTGGTGAAGTATCTGCTCAGATATTTTGGCCATTTTTAAGTCACGTTGTTTATTTTCCTACTGTTGAGTTTTAAGAGTTCTTTGCATATTTTGCATAAGAGTATTTTATCAGATATGTCTTTGGCAAATATTTTCTCCTAATCTGTGGCCTGTTTTCTCATTTTCTAGAAAGTGTCTTTTGCAGAGCAGAATTTATTAATTATAATGAAGTCCAGCTTATCAATTATTTCTTTCATGGATCATGCCGTTGGTGTTGAAACTGATGTGGATTTTTCAGGTCAGTCTGGGCTTCGAGAGTGTCAGTTCAATGGGTCAGTCAGTCAAGCTTCAGAGAGGGTAGTCTGGAGGGACTGGTAAGCCTAGCCCCAGAAGTGTCAGCTTTAATGGGCTGGCAAGCCAAGCCCCGAGAGTGTTGTAATTCAGTGGGCTGGCGAGCCTAGCCCCTGGAGTATCTCAGCTTTGGAGTCTTGCCTTGTTCCAGCAGCTCTCCTGGTTCAGCTGGCTCCCTCGACTGGCAAGCCGGACTCTGGGGTGCACGGCTCTTAGGCTCCAACCATCTTCTGCAGCTCTTCAGGTTGCAGCTCTTCAGGGTCGAGGTTCTTGTCTCATGCCCAGGAAGAATGAGGGACACGGACAGCCGGAAAGTGAGAAAGCACCACTTATTGAGAGTACAGAGAAGCGCCCCACAGTGGGAGGGAACCCAAAGGGCTTGCCCATCTGGGGCTGAAAACCTAGTGCTTATATAGCCCTAAGTCCAATTCGATTGGCTAGCACTAGCTATGAACTGTAGCTGTTCTGATTGGTCAGTATTAAGGTAGGGACCTAATGGTGAGCTGATTGGTTGTTTTTCGATCCCAGCGGTGAGTACCTAAGCTTTAGCCTGAGCGGCTTGCAGGGAGCTTGTTTACCAATGCTGAGCCTGAGAGGCTTGCTGGGAATTCACTACATTATTTCCAGAGGACCCTCCTGTCTGTCTGCCTAGACTCTCTCGAGCTATCTCTGTCTGCCTAGCCTCTCTCGAGCTATCTCATGTCTCATAACTAAATAGTTATTGCCAAATGCAAGGCTATCTAGATTTTCTCCTATTTTATCTTCTGGAGTTCTATCATTTTGTGCTTCACACTTAGATCTGTAATCCATTTGGGGTTAATTTATGTGAAAGGTGTAAGTTTGTGTCTAGAATCATTATTTTGGATGTCCCGTTGTTCCAGCACTACTTGTTGAAAAGACTATAATTTTTCCTGTGTATTGTCTTTGCTCCTTGGTCAAAGATCAGTTGACTATATTTGTGTAGGTCTATTTCTGGACCCTCAGTTCTGTTCCATTGATCTATTTGTCCAGACTTTCGTCCAAACCACAATGTCTTGCTTACTAAAGCTTTATATAAGTCTGGAGTCAGGTAGTTTGCATTAGCTAGGACTTCCAGTATAATATTGAAAATAAGGGTGAGAGGGGCATTCTTGTCTTCTTCCTGATCTTAGTGGGAAAGCATTTAGTTTCTCAATATTACGATGTCAGCATTATGTTTTTTGTAGATGTTCTTTATCAATCTGAGGAAGTTCCCAAGTTTCTATTTCTAGTTTGTTGAGGGTTTAAAAAAATCTGGAATGGGTGTTAGATTTTGTCAAACGTTTTTCTGCATCTGTTAATATTCTCATACAATTTTTTTCTTTAGCCTGTTGATGTACTACATTACATGAATTGACTTTTGAATGTTGAACTAGCCTAATCAGAGTCCCAATGAGATGCAGGGGCATGAAGGTGTATTTGGAGAAAATGACTCCTACAATACCTGTAACAAGAGATTTTAAAAATACCTTTTTTTTTTTTTTGGAGTCAGAGTCTCACTCTGTCACCCAGGTTGGAGTGCATGGCACACTCATGGCCACCGCAGTCTCAACCTGCTGGGCTCAGTCTCAACATTATGCCTTAGTCTTCCGAGTAGTTAGAACCATAGGCGCACGACCACAACTGCCTGATTTTTTGATTATTGTAGAGATGAGATCTGCCAAGCTGCCCAGGCTGGTCTTGAACCCCTGGGCTCAGGCAATCCTCTTGTCTTGGCCTCCCAAAGTGCTAGGATTACAGGAATGTGCCACCATGCCTGGCCCAAAAAAGACTTTTTAAATACCTACTAAAAATGTGTCCCTGCTGCTACCAAATTTAAAGTTAATTAAGAAGCTACCAGAATAGGATAGACAGCTCTATGAAACAGAGAGGAATGCAATTCAAGAATGATTTAAAAGTTAAATGAACCAAAAAAGTACACAAGGAAGAGGTCTCTAAGAGACAAGTGAGAAAAAAAATCTAATGGGCCTTATTACACAGAATTGGAAAAACTCTGTATATTAAAAATGTTGTAACAAACATAGAAAATATACATGCCAAGGGGATATATATATATATATATGAATATATGTATGTATAAATATGTATGTCTGTACATATATATACAGAAAAAAATCAAATAGATTAGTGGATAAAAGACAGACAAAGGCAATACATATGAAGAGAAAAATAAATGGTCAACAGACAGTGAAAATAATATTCATAATGCATCAAAATGGCAAATATAAGGCCAAGGAGATGGTACTGTTTGAGCCCCGGAATTTGGGACCAGTTTGGGCAACATAGCGAGACCCTATCTCTAGCAAAAAAAAAAAAAAAAAATTTAGCTGGGTGTGGTGGGATGGGCCTGTAGTCCCAGCTATTCAGGAGGCTGAGGCGGAGGAATCAACTTAGCCCAGGAGGTTGAGGCTGCAGTGAGCCATGATGGTGCCACTGAACTCCATCCTGGGCAACAGAGTGACACTCTTAGCTAAAAAAAAAAAAGCAAGGTAGTCCCTGTGCTGGCCATGGTGTGGGGACGTGGGTACATGGGAGTGGACAGGGAGCACTCACATTGCACCATCAGGTTGGTCTCTCCTAGAAATACCAATGTCCTTGTAGTGTTCATAACCTTCACCTGGTAACTGCACTTCTCAGAATTTATTCTGAGGAAATAATTAAAGATGGGCACAGAGATTTAGGTTCAAGAATTATTTATGGACATAAGCAAGCTTGATGTTCAACAATAGAACAGACAAATCATGATACACCTCTAAGACAGAAAAATGATGTGGTCATCCATCATGTCTTCAAAAAATATTTCATAACATGAAAAATGCTTATCATAAAATTCTAAATGAAAAAGGATAAAAATATTCTAAAGAGTATGAATCTTATGTTCTTCTAAAAGCCGAAGCATATGTTTACATGTATAGAAACAAACCAGAAGGAAATGCATCTAAAATGCCAATTGTACTTTTCTCCAATAACTGATCTTGAGGGTTATTTTATTCTCATAATTTTGTGATTATTTGTCAAGTGTCCTCAATATATATATATTACTTATATAACCAGGGGAAAGTGTTGTTTATATGTAAATAAAAGCAAAATACCAAGACTTCAATGGAAAGAGAAACAAACGGCATATTCAAGTATATTTTTTAAAAAGGGTCAACAATAAAAACATGTCCAATATTTAACCTCATTAGTTATCAACGATGTAAAATAAAATAATAAGATGCTGATTATTCCTATTACTATTCAATAGTAAGATACTTATGATAATAATGAATCAATAATGAATATTTGTCTTTTACCAGTGCAGTCATAAAATATGACTCTTCCTATTTGTTTTGGAGGAGCAGACTTGCGACTGTCATGATGTGGCCCTGGGGACCATACTGTGAGGCCAGTACCCAGACACTCTTGAAGAAAGCAACAGGACAACACACACCAAGGACCATGAAGACGTCATCAGTGAGCACTGAGCAAAGGGCATCTGGAAGCCCAATTGTTAACAGGAGGTGAAAAGCAGGGAACTTTCCTATCTGATCACTATTGGGGATTTGCTTTCTTAATCATGAAATGAAACCAACAACCTACTAAAATAACTCCTGAAGATGTTGATTTCTTTTATCTCAAAGTTTCACTTCCGGAAATCTAAAGAAACACCAAAGCAGTAAAAGGCAAAAAGATGCTCAGCGAAGATTTATGATAAAGAAAGCCATGGAAATAACTTCAACATCCAACAAAAGAGCATCTGATAGACCCAACAGAGCACTGTGCCTCTGTTTAGAATTGTAATTACAAGGGCAATTCAGTTACTTGGGGAAAAAAAATTCTGCTATGCAGCTAAGGAGCAAAAAAGATTAAAATGATAGATATACTATATTAGAAGTAATGCAAGACTCTACTATGAAAAAGACAGAGGGTAACGTATCAAAGTGTGTAATGCAGTTTTATTAAGAATTATTGGTATTTTATTTTTTGAAGCCCACATTTTTTGAAGTGTGGTTATTTTGACTGCATAATTTAAAACCATGTCACAAACTATAGCATTCTATACAAATGTACAGTATTATCACTGAGAGGGCAGCTTATTCTTGCTTAGGACTAAGTAGAAATAATATTCACTCCAGATGAACTCTGCCTTCCTATCCCTGCCAAGAGTGTCAGAACAGGGGAGGGTCACCTTTTCCAGGGTTTGTGCAACAGCCTCAAGGGGGACAGCCATGGAGTCCACCATTGCCCTGGACTATGGCTCCTCTCTCCAGTGAGTGCTGGGAGGGGCTTCCTCTCTGAGCTGGGCTGGTGTCCCTCAGCACATGGTGCCAGGAGGGTCCCTGCAAGGGGGCCTCACCAGCCCAGGTAGCCCCACCCCATCTGGCCCACCTCGGTCAGAGAAGTGGAGCTTCTAGACATCCATTCTGATGCTGTGCCCATCCTCCCTGGGTGTTCCCAACTTCCCACCAGGGACTAAGTAGTAAGGAGTGATGCTGGCTGTGACCTGGCTACAATGACAGTGGGCCACGCTCTGCCCTGGGGAGACTCCTAATTGTGTTGTAAGTAACACACAATGCTGCCGTAGAGCTATTTGCATGAAGTAAGTCCAGGAAATTAATTTTTTCCCAAATGGCCACCTTTCAAGATTATTCTCCCAACCAGGAATATAATAATGTTCACCAGGAAGTAATGTTATTCATATTTTTGTTTTATTATTGTTATTCTTTTGAAAATAACAGTTTACAGAGGAAATTCCCAATTGAACCCACATCAGGAGCTTCTCCGAGGACACAGTGACATAGCTTCTTCTGATCTGCAGGAAAGATCTACTCCCCTTCTCAACGACTTTCAGGCTCATCAAACAGGTGATAGGACTACTGCGAATGGCCCTTAAGCCACTCCTTCTAAAGTGCATCTCTTCCGGGGAGCTCTAGGCATGGAGATCCGATGGGGCAATAAGGCAGGACTCACGCATCTGGGGAAGCCAGCACCTGAATCCAGGAGCCGGGAATGAACAGGAGCATGTTTCTCATAGGGCAGCTCAGAAAGTGGCCACCGACACGAGACCACGTCAGTTAACTGTGAGGTTT
>CAUYQG010205667.1:0-36948 GCA_963574415.1 Tarsius wallacei | reverse complement strand
GAGTGAGATTCCTACTCAAAAAACAAAAACAATATGACCACTCTTCCCTTCCAGCATAGTCTGAGCCTCTGGGGATCAGTGGGAGGAGATGGCTCCTGTAGGAGGTTGCCACAGAAAAACCCCAGGCCCGAGCCTTTCTCTACCTGTAGCTGCCACCACCCTCACCCCCATCCCATCCTGGGCTGCTGAAACCAGCCCCCAGGTCCCCTAAGAGGATGCTGCTTGGAGCTGCACAACTGTGGGGACCAGTAGGGAAGCATCTGGAAGCTGCATTCCCCCGATAGCAACTCAGCTGCTCTCTGGGCACCCGCAAAGCCCACATCACCCATCTAATGAAACAGGGCTCCCAAGGGGCCTGTAATCTCCACAGAGGAGGAGGAGGACATGGACTCTCAGACGAGTCTCAATTTCACAGCATCAGGGACGTGAGCTCCAGCGCGCTGAACCAGAAAACGAGAGTCTGGCAGGAGCCGCAGACACACCGTGAGCACCAGGGGATCGGAGATTAGGGCCCTTCAAAATCAATTTTGAATTCAAACTTTTAAATGTGTTCTCCAGGCGCAAAAAGGGGACCCTCCAGGCAGGCTTGGCCTAGCCAGCTGCTGGGTACTGCTTCCCTCATGAAGGGGCAGCCACTGGGCTGGGTGAGTGGGGGGAGAGCGAGGGGGCTTAGGGGAAGAGACTCCCCATCCTGCCCCCGGGAGCAGCAGGGACAGGAGTCCCTTCGGCTCTTGCTTTCCTGAGATGGCAGGAGCCTGCCTGAAGTGCTGTCCTGGGGCTTCCTGTTGAGGCGGGGGCTGCTCCAGACCTCCTTCATAGACCTGGATGGGAGGAGTTGAAGGCCACATGAGCCAGATCCTTCCCCTGCCCCTGGCTGAGGAGGCTCTGGAGCACCAGGGGATGAAGACACTCAGAACACGGACTTGGGAGTCAGATAGCCAGGGATTTGCATCCTAGACCATGGGCTCCCAGGGAGAAGATCCTTGTTCAGAAGTGAATTTCCCTTCTGGAAGCCTGCTGGGAGAAAGCCTGCTGGGAGTGTCTTGGAGCGCGGTCCCTGTGAAGTGAGAGTGGTCTGAGGCCCCCAGTGCAAAAGGAAAATGTTGCCCCTTGTGTGAGTCAGCAGGGCAGGCTGGCTGCTGGGCAGGCTGGTGTGACCGCAGGCTGCATTATCCAAGGCCAGGTGTCTGCGGTCAGGGAGTTGACAGTCATGCTGTCTGTCATCTGTCAAGCCACGTGTGGAGTACTGAGTACCATCTGGGCCCTGCACTGTGAGGTGACAGGGATACACAAGACAGTAGGTCTCACCAAACATCTGAGCAGAACAGACTATTCCAGACAAACCTGGGAGAAGGCCCCGGGCTTGCAGAAGGAAGGTCTCAGAGGTTTAGGCCCACAGAGGATGCTCCTGGCAGCCCCAGTTG
This sequence comes from Tarsius wallacei, assembly GCA_963574415.1. Lineage (NCBI taxonomy): Eukaryota > Metazoa > Chordata > Mammalia > Primates > Tarsiidae > Tarsius > Tarsius wallacei. The sequence goes on along the minus strand of CAUYQG010205667.1, from coordinate 35,524 downwards.
TGGCCCCCGCTCCTACCTGGGTCCCTGCTCAGCTTCATTTGTGCTCCCACAGTGGATGCCTTCCCCATCTCTTGTCAATGACAAGTCTCTCTGACTTCACTGGCCCCCTCAGCCCCAACCCCCCAGTTCTCCAAACCCCAGGCTATCTCCTGAGACCAACATGAGCGACTGCGAACCACTCTGCAGATGAGAGTCAACAGATTGAGGTCATCAAGGCCTTGGGCCTACAGGGGCTTCTGGGGAACCCCTTCTGGAAGGAGGAGCACTGGGAAAGGAGGCTGGGGTCACCAGACCTCAGGTGGGGGCAGGGGCTCCACAGCCCCTCCTTGGGAGTATGCTGCTGGCTTTGCAAGGAAATTACAACACGGGCCTGGATAACGCTCCTTTTAGTTACAGCATAAACTGCGGCAATAAAGCGTACCTGGGGAATGTTTAGAGAAAGCACTAATGATTTCTTCCCCAGTGGTTAATAAATTCACTTCCAGATCAATTTGTTCACGATAGAGCCCGGCGAGCGGAACCCGCACGGCGGGCACAGCCGAGTGTGTCTTTTTCAGTATAAATGATTTATTACGATGATTAGCGGCACATAAACAATTTAAAATACAACGCTAATTAGTTTGGGGAAGAAAGGAGGGGAAAAGCCACCCTGCCTCTCTCCCCATTATGTTCTACTTCCCTAAGTGTGTACTTTTTAATTAAATCCAAATGTCACAATAAATTTAAAGTGTTTTATTACCACTCGGGCTAACTGAGGCAGTCATGCAAGCCCCCCTCTCAGGCATCTGCAGGCTGGGTTGTGGGGAAGAACGGAGGGCACCAGCAGAGTCTGTCCACACACTCTCACACGATGAGAGATCTCTCGAGACCCCTGGAAATTCCTCATGGTCTCCAGCAGCCCTATGCTGGAAAACACTGGGACTGCCCAGGGGGCAGCCCACACCTCCGCTCACCTTCCTGGCCAGCCCAAGTGAGGTCTCCTCCTTAAAGCTTGCTCTGAAGAAGCCTGCACTTCTTAACAGTCCCACAGTACCCTACACCCCTCACCTCTCCTCATGTGTGTTGTAACCTGAACCTGCTACCTTCTGTGTGCCTGGCATCATGCCGGCACTTCATATACACATCTTACTAAGTTCCTGTTCCAGTGCTATATGTTGTAATTATTGCTTCCATTTTATGGATGGGGAAATTGAGAGGTGGAGCAAATTCTCCAAAGGCACACAGCTAAAAAGTGGTCTTTTTCCTTCTTCTACAGCACAGAGCCCACTGGCTATGTCTGGGCCCTGACATCCCAGCACCCACAATGCGACACAGAAGATGGCAGCTGCTCAGACAGGGCACTGCCTTGCAGAGACACAACTGAGGCTGGTGAGTCTGGGTTCAAGTCCAAGCTCTGCCACTGACCCATAATGTAAACACAGTTAAGTCCTTTTGCTTCTCTGAGCTTCAGCTTTCTTCATCAGCTAAAGAGGAGCAGTAACAACCAACTCACAGGGCCTAAGAACGAAAATGGCTAAAGCAAGCAGAACAGCTGTGCAATCCTTGCCAAGCGATGCAAGTAGAGATTACACACAAAAGATCTGGAGATGAGCAGAGGTCAGGACTAACCCCATTTCATAGATCAGAAAACTGAAGCCTTCATGACAAAGGACTTACCCAAGGTTCCCATGAACTCCAGGAGCTCCGCAGGGACCAGGTTATGGGCAACCTTCCTTCCAAAAGCTCAGACAGTCAAGGATGGCTTCTCTCCAAAACACTCTTGTACTGTTCATTTGAATTTAAGAACAAATACCTCTAAACATTGAGTTTTCATATGACCCAGCAATTCCACTCCTAAGTATATGCCCAGGAAAAATGAAAACATAAGTTGCTGGGCATGGTGATTCATGCCTGTAATCCCAACACTTTGGGAGGCCAAGGTAGGAGGATTGCTTGAGCCAGGAGTTCAAGACTAGCCTGGGCAACATACTGAGACCTCGTCTCTACAAAAATCAAAAAATTAGCCCAGCATGGTGATGCATGCCTGTAGTCTCAGCTACTCATGAGACTGAGGCAGAAAAATCATTTGAATCCAGGAGGTCAAGGTTATAGTGAGCTGTGATCATGCCACTGCACTCCAGCCTATGCAACAGAACAAGACCTTCAACTCAAAAAAGAAAACATAGGTCTTAACAAAATATTTGCACATGAATGTTCATAGCAACATTATTCCTAATATTCATAACAGCCAAAAAAGTAGAGACAGCCCAAACATCCATCAATAGATGAATGGATAAATAAAATATGGCGTATACATACAATGAAATATTATTTGGCCACAAAAAGAAATGCAGCACTGACATATGCTACAACAAGGATAAACTTTGAAAACATCATGCTAGGAAAGAAGGCAGCTACAAAGCCTACATATTGTATAATTCCATTTATATGAAATATCCAGAATAGGCAAATCTATAGAGACAGAAAACAAATTAGTAGTTGCCAGGGAAGGAGAAATGGGGGGTGATTGCTAATGGGTATGGGGTTTCTTCTGAGGATGAAGAAAATGTTCTCAGATTAAATAATGGTGATGATTGTACAACTCTGTGAATATACTAAAAATCACTAAATTATACATTTTAAAAAGTTTAACGTTGTGGTATGCAAATTTCTCAATAAAGCTGTTATGTACTAAAACAAACAAACACAACATAAACATTCCTTTGAGAACAAGAAAAACCAGTTCATAAAGAATTGAGTCTTGGGGCAGGGGAGGAGGCCAACAGCCCGTAGCAGCTAAAGCCTGCTAGGCGGAGGGGGCCTGGCCCACCAGACAGTCTCGCAAGGGGCAGGCCCTGGTCACCTGTCTTCTGTTGACTGCTCTGCAGAGGTGAAAGGACTCCACGGCACCCCTTACCTCCTTTCTTGGTCCCCTCAATCCAGAAATCCGGCTCTACCCACTTTTCTAGCCCTGATTCCCAGTTCTATGCTCACCTCGACCCATTTGCTTCTACCCCTGTATTAATAATGTTTTGTCTTTTCAGGTCTCTCTTTGTTGAAATTTCTGCATCCTTCAAGGACTATGCCCTAATCACCAACTGGGCACACCCATGAGGGAGGGGTCCCTCTTAAAAGACAGTGAGCTTGGCCTACACTGGACACCACACATACATGATGAACAGCATCATAGTGAGGTCTTCCGGGCCTCCGAGTGAGGTTGGGCAAGAGTGCTGCCCTCTCCCAGAGCCTGTGAGCCCCACCCAGGGCAGGGGTGTGCAAACTCAGATCCAGGCCAGAAAGGAAGACAACAAGGCTGCCTTTGGAGGGAGAGGACACCGTGCCCAGGCTAGGAACAGCACCCCTTGCAGCTAATCTGAGAAGGTGACTCAACAAGATGAAGCGTCCTTGCCAGCAGGGGGAGCTGGGACCACGCTGTGGCAGGGGACGTCCACCTGCCCCAGAGTCTGGGGGAATGAGAGTCATTATGGCGGCTCAGTCCTCATCTCAGACCAGCCTCCAATTCTCCCACATGTGAAGAGAGCCCCACAGAGGGGACAGGACAGCTCTGGTCACTTGAGCGGGATATTTGGGCCTTGGGGCAAATGGACACATGCCCACTTTCTAGTCATGACGCTGGCTCCATGAGTCTACACGAATTCAACATGATACGCTGACTTGGGAAGCTTCCCCTTAGGGAAACTACTACTGAACTTCTTTGAATCTCTCTCCCAAAGTCCTATGGGGCCCAGGGCTGAGAAGATCTCTTGGGGTGGGAAGTAGCAGGAATGGCACTGTGTTCTCACCAACAATTTCCTCAGGTAGGGACAGTACTGCCGGGCTGGCAAAACACATGAAGACATTTTCTCTCATTTGAGTTCTGTGCAAAGGACAGAGGATGGTCTGGCCCTCATTTATGTGTGAGGAAACTGAGGCTCAGAGAGGTTAAGCGGTTTGCTCAGGAACACACAGCAGTGAGCGGTAGAGCAAGACTTGCCTGAAATCTCAGTCAGAGGACAGCAGAGCAAGACTGAAATCCGCATCCATGCCTACTACCTCCTAAGCCCAAAGCAAGTTACCTCTGCAGCAAGTAGTCAGGCACTCAGGCAGCTACTGCTCTTTCCAATAATTCTAGATTTCAAATCTGCACATGTCTGAGCTGGTGCTTCTGGGTGTTCTCTCCTCTTAGGGTGAGGGGTCTGAATCCTGCACCCAGAAGGGAAGGCAGAGTTCTTGGGAGTATGGGCCATGGGGAAAAGAGTGGGTACTCTTGAGACAGGACGGAGTGGTTGGTGGGTCCCTAGGCCCTTGGCAGCCAGGCAGGACACCCCTGAGGGGACAGCTCACTGCAAGCAAGGCCTCAGTTCCCAGATCACATGAAGGCGGCTCTATGGCCTCAGACAAGTTCTGCATTTCTCTGGGCTGAGCTTTGGCGCATTTAATAAGGGGGCAGATTGTATAGATGTAGATAAGGGTAGGGAGACCCTGAGCTAAGCCTCTTTCCCAGAATCAGGAGATTTTGGAAGAACCAGTCTGAGAAAGAAAATTGTCCCAGAGTGGGAGGGACAAGAAACACTTGTCCCAGACAGATAGAGAGAGGCCAAAGGAATTGGGAACTGGCCCACAGGTGGCTGGGCAGGTCTGGACTTGCAGCTTCCCCATCCCTGCATGATCTTGCCTGCGACAGGCCCATGAGCTTTGGCTCACTCCCTCAGAGCCTAGAAAGCCAAGAGCATGACCTAGTCATGGCAGTAACAGAGGAGAAAGCATAGGGTCAGGGGAAGACTTCAGGCCAAAGCTGGGCTGGGCAAGCAGGGTCCTCAGGGACAAAGATGGATAAGGACAGGCTTGTATCCAGGGACACCGGTCTACCTTCGCTGGAGCTCAGCTCTAGCTCTGGCCATGAGTCAGACCCTGATACTAAGAGCTGAGAGGCTCCAGCCAAGATCCTGACCAGGGGGAGACCTCAGATGAGCTCCCATTCCTGAGGCCACAGTTCCAGTCTAAGCCTCCATCATATCCCTCCTGGATGTCGATTGCCTCTGCTGGCCAACCCAGACTCTTACCTGCCTCATCCCCACACAGGCCCAGACAGCAAGCTCGAGAGAACAATGAAGGGAGGCATAAAGGAGCACAGGGCAGTCTGAGGCTAGAGGGATAGGGAGTGGTCACCCTGTGAAGCTGAAAAGGAAGAACCCCTCTCTCCTACATCATGCTTTGATTTTTCTTCTTCTAACTTGATCCCTTTCAATTTATTTCCCATAGAATAGCCCAAATGTAATTAATAAAATGTAAATTTGGGCTGGGCCCGGTGGCACACATCTATAATACCAGCACTTTGGGAGACTGAGGTGGGAGGATTACTTAAGGCCAGAAGTTTGACATCAGCCTGGGCAACACAATGAGACCTTGTTTCCACAAAAAAAATCAAAAAAAATAGCTGCATGTGGTGGCACATGCCTGTAGTCCCAGCTACTTGGGAGGCTGAGGCGAAAGGATTATCTGAACCCAGGAAATCGAGGCTGCAGTGAGCTATGATCATGTCACTGTACTACAGCCTGGGTGACAGAGTGAGTCTTGCTTCTGCCTAAGGCCCTTCAAAGATTTCCCACCCAGCTTAGCATAATCTCAATTCCTAGTCACTACCCACCAGGCTCTGCACAATGTGGTCCTGCCAGCCCTGACCATCACTGTGCCTCCTCAGTGATGCTCTAACCTCCAGCCACACTGACCTCTTCAGTCACAAACTCAAGGTTCCTGTCCTCTCTCCAGACAAAAAGGCATCCTTATGATTTTCTCTGATCCTCTCCAGACTTCCTTCACTAGTTAGTTCATTCATTAATCCATCCATTCATTCAATAAATATTTACTAAGCATCTACTAGGAGGGGCTAGCCCCTAACATCTACATTTTGGTAAGAATTATACCAAATATATTTTTCATCAAGAAAGTAGCTGTTAATGAGCATCAAGTCAATTTAATTCCTTGATCACTTTTATATTCATAATGTTAAACCACGTCTTCGCCTTTCCCCATTTTTAATTTATTGAGATTATTTTCATTGGAAAAAACTATTTTTAAATTTTTAAATGACTATGGGTTTATGATCAGCTTTGGGCTCACATCAAATCTTACAAATTAGAGCTTTTGCCACTGTTGAGATTTTTTTTTTTTTCTGGCAATTATTTCTACCAGAAAATGTTTCCCGAGCCAACTTCTGCAGATCTAAATTTTGTCAGGAAGATTTGAGTCTTCTGTCAATTTTTAGTCAATAACATATTTTACCAGGTGCAGTCTTCGCTGGTGCCAGTTTTACTTTGTGTTAATTATTTCAATCAATTTTATTTTTTTCCTGGATCTTTTTTTTTTTTTAAGACAATCCCAATAATACTAATGAGCTGTTATTCTCATGTATACAGCATATTTTATCAGTGATCTGATAAAGCATTCTGAAGATCAAAGTGTAGCATGAAAACATCCTTGGGGCACAAAGGCAGGTCAAAACATTGAACTCTGCATTTGGGTGGAGTACCAGCTTGGAACCAGGTGTCTGAGGGAGCCCTGCCCCCTGCCCACCGCTCCCCAGAGGCCTGGCCCCTGCCAAGAAGATGCCTCACAGATGGGAAACAGCTTCTGGCTGGGGGCAGAGCAGCTGCCTGGAAGAGACAGCCTCTCACTGACAGGCAAAAAGATGGGGTACAGCCCTGAGTTGCTATTCCATGCTGGATGCAGCCTCTGCTGGGCCTAGACATTTCTACTCAGAAAGTATCTCAGAACACTCATCTGAGAGAGGAAACAGGTGCTTCTGGGTGCCTCCGTTTCTCCAGCCATGGAAGGAGGTAATTGGCCAGGGTACTCTTAGCCCATGACTATGACTTCTGCACACTGGCCTCCAGGCTTTGAGCCTGCTCAAAGGGTCCCCTCTGCCTCCGAGATGAGACTCTATCTGGGAACTGCAGGGCACAGGGACCTTCTACTTGGGTTCAAATATGACAAGACCAAATGTGGAGGGCCAAGGGCCACAAATGCTCTCACCTGGGAAACTGTGTCTTCTGACCCCAAGAGACCAATGAAAGAGAAAGAGATCTCATTGGGGGTTCCTTTCTGCTGCCACACCCATTCCCCAGCAGTCATGTCTCCATATAAAGCACCACAAGGCATCAAGCAGGCATTCCCCTACCTTGGGAATGTAAACAGGGAAACTGAGACTCAGAACAGGGAGAGACCTTTCCAAGGACATACTATGAGGCAATGGCAGACAGAACCAGGACATGGATGCAGGAGTTCTGGCTGCCAGTCCCATGCTCTCCAGGCTGCTTATGGTAGTGCTCCAACCCATAGTAGCACTTCCTCCTCCCACTCCCATGTGAGGAATGGCTGAAGCTGCCTCTGCCGAGCCTGCCTCAGAGATACTATCTCTACCTCCTCTTGCAACAGCCAGGAAGAACTGAGCCCCTGAATCTCACAGCAGTGGGAAGGCTGGCTCAAGAAGTAACCACCCGTACCTCCTCTGAGGGTATGGTCACCACTTAATGAGAAGAAAGACCCTGGGGTAATAGGTCCCACTGGATGGCTGCTTTGCAGGCCCCTGCTATCCTTGGAAAACTTACCATCTGTGAAAGAAGGAGTCCAGCAGTCCCAGCCCCTATGCAAGTGTGTGTGTGTGTGTGTGTGTGTGTGTGTGTGTGTGTGTGTGTGTGTGTGCGTGCACACATTCAGTGCTATCCCCTCTTACCATGAGGATCAGGGAGGGCCCAAGAGGGTCTTTACCACCATCTCCCCAGGCCCATGGCTGACAGGACCCTGGTTCTTCTCTGAACTCTGCCACATACCAACTTGTTGGGATATCCTAGGCAAGTATGTTTTCTTCTCTGTCCATAACTTACTCCTCTGCAAAATGGAGCCACTATTTGTCCTCCTGGCCTCCCAAGATGAAGATGAAATAAAAGACTGTGAGACATCTGTGCCCTTCCCTGGTATGAGGTGACCCAGGAGGCAGAGGTCCCAGGCCTCCTGGGGATGGAAGTAGTGACTCATCTTTCTGGGAGCAGCTAAACTGTTGGACACCTGGGCCTGGGACGCTATTACAGAGGATGATCACCCAGGTCAGTTTCTGAGATGGCCCTCAGTGATCCTGTCCTTCTGGTAATCACACCTTATATAATCTGCTTCACTTACTTGAGTGTGGGCTGGACCTAGTGACTTGCTCCTAAGGAAGAAAACACAGCAAAAGTAATGGAATGTCACACCTGTGATTATTAGGTTATAAAACTGTGACTTCCTTCTTGTGAGTTGACACTCTCTCTCAATGGCTTTCAGGAAAGTAAGCTGACATATGTTGGAGAGGTCCAGGTGGCATGGGACTGAGGGCAACCTCCAGTCCACAGCCAGCAAGAAATGGAGGCCCCTTAGTCCAGCAGCCAACAAGGAACAGCAGCCTGCTAGCAACCAAATGAGGGAACCTGCAAGTGGCTCCTTCCCCAGAAGAATCTTGAGACGTGACCATAGGCCTGGCTGACACCTTGACTACACTCTAAGAGAGACCTTGAGCAGAGGACCCAGATAAACTGTACCCAGATTCCTGTCCCACAGCAATGAGAGAATAAATGTGTGTGGCTTTTAGCTGCTAACTGTAATTTGTTACACAGCATTAGATAACTAAGACACCACCATGCTGGAATACACACTCAGGACAGGAGGGACCTTTTCTAAGGCCATTGAGAGGGGACCCTGCAGACAGACCTCTGCCCCACACCCTCCTAGAGTGCAGGACCTGATAGGGAGTATTGTGAGGAGAGGAGTCCAGAGGACAGAGCCCTGTCTCCAGCCACCATACCTAGGTCCCCTGCTCTCAACTGGGCAGACCAGGAATGTGGGTAGAACTGATCGACCTCCTCAAGGAACTACAGCCTTTCCAAAGAGCAATCCTGGCTGGGCACTGCAGCTCATGCCTGTAATCCCAGCACTTTGGGAGGCCGAAGTGAGAGGATTGCTTGAGCTCAGGAGTTCGATACCAGGCTAGGCAACATAGTGAGACCTTGTCTTTGCAAAAAATAAAATAAAAATAAAATTGGTCAAATAGGGTGGTACACTGCCTGTAGTCCCGGCTACTTGGGAGTCCAAGGTGGAAGGATCTCCTGAGCCCAGAAGGTCAAGGCTGTGGTGAGCCATGACTATACCACTGCACTCCAGCCTGGGTGACAGAGTGAGACTCCAACTCAAACAAAAACAAAATAAAGAGCAATCCTCCCAGGGATGGGAGCCCCAAGCATGTCTGGAACAGAGCAAGCTTCCCATTTCTCCCTCCTTCTGTACTCTTACCAGAACCCTCGGAAGCCAGGGAAACTGCACCAGTCATCCACAAGACCGTCAGAAGCTTTGCCTGTTCAAGTCTCAACAGACCTAAATGGAGACTGGGATCATATCCACTTTACTAACTGGAATTATTATTACAACTCACTCATCAGAATTACTCCGTGGCCGAGTAAGGATTCGAACCTAGTCTGTCTGACTCGAAGCCTGTGCTAGTTCTACTTGTTTTACAAATAGGAGAAATGAGAATCAGAGAGTTCAGACATTCTAATGGCACCACAGGCAGCCCCACACAATCCTTGCTGGTAGATACTCTATCATCTGGGACTGGGTTTTTTTAAAGATTCAGGGGAGAGGAAGGCAGGATGGAGCGGAATGCGGGATCCCAGGCCAGAGCTGCTCCCACTTGTCTGGGAAGGGTGGGTCTCCCTCCCCCTCTCTCATCGTGCCAACCAGCAAAGTTGAATTATTAAAACTCCCTTCTGGGGTACCACACGGATTTTTCTCCAGCGAGACTCGGAGGACAGGGGCAGCCGCTCCCGCCACACAATATTAAAATGTCAGGAGTTTAAGGCCTGCGTTGGTTGAGTCATAAGTTATCAGCACTCAGTGAGGGCCGACAGAATGCCTCCCTTAAATTATTAAGCAGAAAGCGTCAGACTGTAATATTTTGCTAAACCAAAGTACAGACACAGACAAAGATGTCATTTCAATATTTGAAACCAGCAAGTTTAATTTAAAATAAGAGCAAACCAATAAGCTCAGAACATAGCGGCGTATGAGAGGAAAATTATACTGTGAGAGGAAAAAAAAGTGGAAGGACTTAAGAAATTTATAAAAGTAATCTCCAAGTGGAAATTAGAAATCAAGGCCTAGAAACAGAATAACACAAAAGAAATATTACTGTCCACTTTCTAAATCAATATAACACTGCTCCACGCCGGAATTACCATGGTAACTCAAGTAAAAAGAATCAAGCAATTCTTATTATTTCAAAATAAAATCACAGCCTGAAGCCTGGGTTTTATTACAACCACTGATAGATCGCTGGCTTGTATTTATCTGAAATATTGCTTTTCAATCAGCTGGCTTATGAATGTACACAGGCCTCTCACCAGCCCACTTACCACCCCATTTCGAGGCAAGGGGCCAACCAATGAATTGATTCTCATCTGGCTGCATCTGCATATATGTCCAGGCTTAAGTCAGTTCTGGTAACACAGAGCACTCTTTCACACCGTCTAGTGGCTTTGCAGAACAGAGAGGAAACGCTGGAAGGGGCGATGGGGGCTGACCTCCTTTTGGTCCCCCTCCAGGCTGACTCTAGGAGGAATGGGACAGGGCTCTCACAACAACCCCCAACAATCTGCCTACACAGCAAGCTTCCTCCCACCCCAGTCGTCTTGCAGGCTCCTCCACACTTCCTTGAGCTCTCTCTGAATGTCCTTCTCTCCATTCCAAGTCAGACATAGCTGGAAAAGGGAGCAGACAGAGCCCAGAAAATGAGTATATGATAGTCAGCCTGCCTGGGTTCACACTCCAGTTCTGGCACTCGTGAGCTATGGGACCTGGGACCAATTACTCAAAATTCTTCAGACAATAATTTTCTCATCTGTAAAATGAGGACAATAGTAGCTTCTCTTGCTAAGGTTGTTATGGGTATTAAATGAGATCATACACAGAAAATGTTTGGTGGACTGATTACAAAAATGATCCCAATACTCTACCCTCCCAGTATCCATAGCCTTTGTGGATACAACTTTTCACCTCCTACCTTCAAGAGTAGAATCTGTTTCCCCATCCCTTGAACTTGGGCTGGCCTTGTGATTTGTCTTGGCCAAAAGTATGCAACAAAAGTGACAACATCCCAGTGCCAAACCTTGGCCTCAAGAAGCCTTGTGTGTGCCACACCCTCCAGACTCTGCCATGAGAACAAGTCAGACAAGACTGCTGGATAATGAGGGACATGCAGTCTTGTCACTCCAGGTATGTAGCTGATCAGGTATCCTCCATCCTCCGGGTGCAAATGAACCCAGCTGAGATCAGAAAAACTGCTCAACCCCATCCCATGGACCCACAGTTTTTGACCTAAATAAATGGGAATTGTTTTGAGCCTCTAAAGTTTTGGGGTAGTTGATTCATCTGCATGGCACAATGCCTTACTTTTAAGTATGGGATCTGTAAAATGATAGCTATTGTGTTTTTATGACCCCTAAAGACTGAGGCTGAAGCCAAAGAGATCATACTGTAACAATGTGAGAGCAATATCAATTCACATGGGCATTAGGCTCCCTGGTTTATTCGCACATGGATATTCGCCGCTAGTTAACCATTGTGCTCATTGTAGGGATGGGAAAACTGAGGCCCAGTAAGTTGCCTGAAGTCACACAGCAGTCAGCTGGGACTAGAACCCAGATCTTCTGAATCATGCTAGCACCTGAAGACAGCAGGCGACTCAAGAAAGCCCAGTTGACCTCCAGAGGAAGGGGCAGGAAGTAGGAGCTAGTGACCTGACTCAGTAGGCCTTCACATTAGGCATCTGCCCCGGGAACATGGGTCAGCCTGTTCACTCTTATACCACCAGCTTTTAATTTGCCCTCTATTGTATCAGCTACTGTGGGCTCCTGCCTTAGACAGAACACAAAATGAACACACTCCAACCAGTGAGGAACAAGCCTATTGCTAGGTCGGGTGGATGTGTCCCTGAGCATGGCCTGGAATGGACAACTAAAGGGAAAAGTGGGTGCCAGGCAAGGGGGACGAGAGGAACCAGGGTACAGAGGTAGACACCGGGTCTGCATGGAACACAAAAGGGTGTCCTGCTGACTCATTGTCTTCAACCAGGGTGGATATATTAGACCTGTGTAGCTTAGTATGATGGTCAAAGTGGCAGTAGGTCTCAGACAGATACCAGGGTAGCGGAGATCAGGTCAGTCTGGTTGTAATGAGCACCAGAACGACAGTAGCTGGGATGGGAAGATGGTGGTGGCAAGCCAGAAAAGGGTGGGTCTAGGGTCCCAGATGAATGCATTCTGGTGGTGTGCTGATGAATGGTTAACCAGCTCTTCGGAAAAATCTCCAATTTGTGTTTGCCACTGTCCATTGTGAAAGTGCTCGCACCACGGCTGATTTCAAGCTACCAGTGTGATGTCTCTGAACCCAGAGTTGGGAAGAGAAGCACAAAATCAGCTCTTGCAAGCCAGTACAAGTTGATTCCACTGGTGTAGCCCCATGGTGTGGTTTGGACGCCCCCAGGAAAACTCACTCTAGCAGTTCAAAGAGCTAACTAAGCTGGAGGTGAAAGGGTACCCTGCCGCCTCATTGTACTTCAACTCCGGGCAGGGCCGGCAGGCAGGACAGGCTATGTGCCATGTGTTCCTCAGGGGCATCTCCAGTCCAAAAGACCCAGCACACGTGAGTGCCCTGAGGGCTTACATCTGAGAATAGGACCACATCTCCTGGGCTCCTATCTAGTAGGCTGGGCAGAGTCATGCCTGGGACACACAGGCTCTCTCTCTCTTTCTTTGAGTCAGGGTCTCATTCTGTTGCCCAGGATGAAGTGCAGTGGCACGATCACCAGCCTCGACCTCCTGGGCTCAGGCAATCCTCCTGCCTCAGCCTCCCAATTAGCTGAGACTATAGGTATACAACATCACACCCAGCTAGTATTTTGACTTCTTGTAGAGACGAGGTCTCGCTATGTTGCCCAGACTGGTTTCAAACTCTTGGGCTCAAGCAATCCTCCCACGTTGACCTCCCAAAATGCTGGGATTACAGATGTAAGCCACTGTGCCGGTGATGTTCTCTCTAATCAGAGCTCTCTTCTACCCAGCCTCATCACACCCGGGGCCAGGACAGAGGGCATGGCAGAAAGATGTTGAAGCTCTAGGCTTTAACTCCCCGAGGAGTCCTAGAAAGTTCTTTTGTCCTGTTTGAGCCTCAACCTCCCTCCTATATAAGAAGAAGCTTGCAAAGAGTGACTCTGGAGACCTCTTCCCATGAGGCTACCTGCCTTGGGAATCCGGACAGTGGTGAGTAGTAAGGTCAGCCTGCCTCCTGGACAGCGGTGATCAAGGGCCAGGATGGATAAACTGGAAGAGGGAGGGTGAGGGCCCAGTGGTCACCAGTGAACAAGTCACTGGACTGGGCATGGGGCTATTTCAGATCATACTGTGAGCAGGGAGCCATGTTGCTTCACAAAGCTAAGATACTTCCTGGCTTACCAGATGTGTACATGGACAGTATCTCATTTAATCCTGATAATAATCCTGCCCATTAGATATGGTTGTTCCCACTGTAGAGATGAGAAGGTAGAGTCCAGAGGCATGGAGGCAAAGCAACCTCAATGGTAGGTAGCTGTGGAACACAAAACCACAGTGGACACGTGGACCTGCACAGCTTAGCACAACGGTAGAGGTGGCAGCAGGTCAAACAGTAGCTGGAGCACAGGGACACCCTGTCCTTTTCTCCATCTTCTGCCCTAACTGTTCCCAATCTTCTTAATGCCTCTGACAAGGGCTTTGTGGCAGTCCCTCTGGCCCCTGGAGATGATGGAACCAAACAACAGCCTAGGCCTTCCCACTATATGAGGGCAGCTGTGCCTTGGGTGGGGCATAGCTCTGGAGGGAGCCCCTAACTCCCTGGGCCCACATCTGCTCGGGACTCCAACAGAGCTCAGGTCAACCCCCTCAGACTCCCCTAGTCACTTCACCACAGCTCTGACTTCTGCTTAAAGACTTCCCAGCCTGCCCAACTGCTGCTACTTTCTGACATTGGCAGCATCACACTAGGCCATGGCAGAACCTTGTGTCTCCTTTACCCATGATCACAGAGGGTCGGCTGCTGGTGCTCACTGGCAACCAGCCATCTGCTCCAAGGGTGAGACACCAAAATAGACCTCCTCTTGGTCCTGCTCACAAATGAGGCCTGCTGAGAGGTTCCTTAAATGGAAGCACATGGGGCAGCCGCCTGGTCTGGCTCCGGGACACCAGGTAGGGTGGGGAATCAATTCTCGGGAGGGAAGAGAGGCAGCCCTAGCTCTAGGAAAATGCACATTTCCATGTGCTAAAAGCATCTTTGTGGGACATGTTCAGAGAGACACAGCAAGAAAGAAAGGCAGCTCCCGCAGCCACAGAGGCCAAGCGAGTGGCCATGTCAGTGCTGAGCCCCGGCATGCAAAGGGTGAAGCTTTTAGGCGAGCAGTGGCCAGTGATCTCAGCTTCCCCCAGTCCTAATGCTCCTGAAAGGCTCTCTCCCGCTCCCTGTAATTGGGCATCAGTAGTTAATGCAGTATTGACTGCATTACACGCTCCCGTGCCTCCCCTCGCTAATGCCAATTGCATCACCTTGTACAGTCACCGGCTTGCTTAGCCAATAGCCGTTAAAAGCAATCCAAATCATGAATCATATGGGAAACTTTTAGCAAGACACCGCCATCCAAGGAGACAATTTACAGTTGAGTTAATCTGGGTACATTAGCGAGACATGGATTCTGGACGACAGACCAATTTATGTTGTTTCCCCGTCCCCCCTCAGAGCTCTGAGTGAGCAAGTGAATGGAAGGGCAGGGAACAGGGAGAAGCACCTGCTTCCTTATCCAAAGCTCAGAGGTGTTCATGGGTGGGGGTGAGACCCATCCTAACAGACTCTCTGCCTGGCTGAGTTTGGGAAGGAAGGGAAAGCGGCTGTGTGTGCTGTTCAGGATTTGTGATGCCTCCTTCCCAGCAGAGAGGAGGGCTGTGGCTAGGGCTGGTTATGGTAGATGCAGATAGCGATACCCACCACCACTTTCAGGCACCGGGCAAGTGCAGGATCTGGTCCCCACCCTGCCACCCGCACAAGGCCTCCACCAGTCCTCAGCAGGCAGTCGTGCCTGCTTCACTCTGACTTCCTGCTGGTGGGCTGGGATCCTGGCATGGAACAGCATCAGGGTCCACTCTCTGCCTCCATCTCCAGGGTTGGGGATGGTCCTGGTCACATGCTTCCAGGAGAGGCCTCCAGGACTCTCTATGGTCTAGAATATGAGATGCTATCCCAGGAGGTCCTGCTGGTGCCCGAGCAGGGGTTGGTCAGTACCCAAGCACAGCCAAGTGCCTGCTCTGGTGGATCAACCAAGTCAGCTGTGCTCCTAGCAGTCATTAACAATTAAACACTCCACTGTCTGGTCCTCCTCAGTCCAGCTTCACTCTCCTTAGACATTTTTACTTATTAAAAATGCTCTAGAAATCATCTGGTGTTTAATTCCACAACCTGCCTTCTGCTTCTTGTGGTCACGCCAGCCTTTCTTGCTGGGACTTTGCAGAGGTGATTTACAACCCGACCCGCCCTTCTCCAGCAAGAACCTGGGAACACACCAGCACCCCCAGCTGGGTACTGCCAGCATCCTCTCCCACCTGGTCTCCCACAGCCCAAGGCTCTCACTGCTCTAGAGTCCTCTTGGACCCTCTGCTGTTTCCCCCACTCAAGGGCCTCCTCGCCAACAGCCCAAGGGCTAATTTGACTGTCAGGGTTCAGGGCACTAGCTCCCTTTGCTCTCCTGGGACTTTAAGCATCCCCAAGAGTCCACAGCCTGGTGCCAGCCCAAGCTGCAGGTGCCCAAGGGAAGGAGGGTTGTCTCTCTGGGAAAGTTGGAGCTCGGCTCCCTTTCGCTGACAGGCAGACCCAGCAGCATTTAGAAAGCCTGGACCCTGAGTTCCAGGAAAGTGGAGATGGCTAGGCCAAGAGCAAGCATCCAAATGAAAGCAATTAATCTTAAAACGCGAAGTTTAACCGTTTGCAAAACAGATCTTTCCATCTCTGTGGTGACCCTTCACTGCTCGACCTAATGGATTACTTTATTAATAATGCACTGAGCTTAAAAGCAAAAAAAAAATTTTTTTTTTCTGACGATTCAATACTTCAGAAAGTCTCTTAAACCCGTTGCTACGGCAAAACGATTGATATTTTATTATCTTTCAGAAGTGCAACATGAAAGCTCTGCAGCCCAGCAGAGCGGGAGCTTTGGTCCTCGGCAGCTGGCAGACCCGACTTCAACCAGAGGAGCCCCAGCCTCTCCCGACAAGATGCTGTCAGGTGGAGAAAAGGCGTTGGGGTGGTTAATAGCAGCCCAAGTCCCTGCTGCAGCCAGACAAAGGGTGCTGTGTGCAGCCCTGAGGAACACACCTCTTGGGGGTCCCAGAGGAGGGGGGGACAATGCCACCACCCTGCTCAGATAGCCACCTGCTGGGAGGGCAGGAGTGTCCAGGAAGAAGTTAGACTGTTGGTTTGGAGGGTCAGGTGAGTGGATCCAGAACCTTTCTCTCTCCCCACATTGAAAGTGCTACCTTCAAGGTTTCCTGGAACTCAAGGAGGCCAGCTCTAACAGGAAGTGGAGTGTGGATATTTGAGCAGAAAGGTTGCTTCTAGAGGACAGCTCTAGGCTGGACAAGACAAGAATTCGGTGGTGGCTCAGAATTCCAGTGGCCTGTTTGTGCTGTAATCGATCCCAGAGCCCAGAAGCATCAATGACAGTGGGCACCATATTGTTTAGACTGGATGGGGTGGGGATGGAGGGGCATCCCAAACTCTTCTCCATATCTCTGTGGATGCCAGAAAAAACACGTGCCCAGGGTGCTAGAGATGCAGTGCAATCTGGAGGCAGCAGATTGGCTAAAAGGACCTCCAGAGATCCATTCCCACTCGGGGCTCATCTGAAGCCCTTAGTATTATCACAGAGTCCGAGGCACTCTGGGGTGCCTGGACTGAGACCCAGATCCAGATCCAGGTGGGGGTGCCAACTTGGCAGCATGAGATCAACATCCCTGGCCTGAGGCTTCCCATGATAGAGCTCAGTTCTTCTATATTCTTGGCTTGGACCTGAGGAGCCAGCATGACAAATAGCCTCTGCTAAATATGTACTCTGACTTCCAGTGCTCCCCATAGCAAGAGCATCCCTAGGTACCAAGAAAGGACCCCTCACTGGCTTCTCCAAGCCCTTCATTTTTACAGACAGGGAAAATGAAGTCTGGAGACGGGCATGACTGTTCCGAAGTAACACAGCAGTGATGAAAGGCGCTAAATCAAGGCCTCCTCCCTCTCTGTCTGGCCTGACCCTGGACCCCTTCTTCCCCTTTTTATTCTGTGTGAAGTTCTCCGATGGCCCACACGGGGCTCCAGGGGAGGGGTCCATAGAGAAAAGTGTACCAAAGATGGATATCACACTCCAGCCCAGAAGTACACATTTCCCCTGTCCTCTCTTCAAATACATGCACAGTGAGAAACGGCCTTCGTGGGCTTCCCAGCCACAGGGCTCCCCTTCATGCCATCCCAGGCCTGACCCTTCAAATGTCCCCCAGCCTGTTGGATCTCTCAGAAGGTGGTGGGTAGGCTGGGGGTGTCAGCACGTGATAGCAGCAACGTGAACATACTGTGTGACCTCGCTTAACTTTGCATTTTCACCAAGTGACCACATCAATACCACCACTGCCCCAGGGGGCAGAGGGCACAGGCCCAGCAGGGACTTCTGAGTAGAAGGTCAGAGGACGGCCACCAGTCACTGTAAGATGAATCCCGCTGACTCACAGCAAACCCACCCACTCAGTTCCGGGCCAGTGGCAGAACGCCGGCAGCAGGGTGGGTGCAGACAACCACACGCAGATGTCCCTACAACACCAACACACAGGCCTCACCCACAAGGCAGGAGGGTCTGGGACAGCCGGGGGACCGCCACTCTCCTGACCCGGGTGACTCATTTTAAGCCACAGGGCACCCACTTGGTTTTAACTCCAAGGGGGCTGGGATCTCCAACCTTCGAGAGAACACTTGCAAGACACTCCCAGCCAGGAAGGCTTTGGGGTCTAAGGGACCACCTGCTAGTGGTTTCCAGCAGCCACAGGCTCCGCTGTTCGGACCTCTCCCTGCAGTCTTCTGGGCACACTGAGGCTCTTGACCACGTAAGGTCCATGCACTCCCGCAGGACACTCCCGCAGGAGTGCTACTGTCCGGTGGCGGGACACTTTCTTCCTCTGGGCCAAACTCCCGCCTCGGCGCTCAGGGAGACAAGGCGATAGTGGGCCAACACAAGAGGCGTCTCTCTCACAGAGTCACACTCGTGGGCAGCCGTCCCCCGGAGGGCCCAGCCGGCCTTCCCCTCGCCTGCTCGGCGCCCTGGCGCTCGCGCCCTGCCCCAGCGCTCCCGCCTGCCCCAGGCCCCGGAGTCCGATTCTCCGGAAGCCGCTGATTTGCTCGGCGCTCAGCGCCTCTCGGGTTACGCGGCCGGCGCGCGGGTGATGGCTGCGGCGAGAGAAGCAGCCGCAGAGACTAAATGCTCAAAGCGAGACGCCGCGGCGTGGAGCTCGGAGGGAACCAGAGCCTCCACGCGGCCCCGAGGCGCAGCGCACGGCCCGCGCACAGCTCGCCGCCTCGCGGCCGGGGCCCGGGGCTCTCCCGCCCCCCAGTCCCGCCGGGCCCTCCCCCAGCTCCCCGGCCCCGGCCCGCCCCACCATCCCGGCACAGCCCGGCATGTGTGCGCCCGTGTCCCCGCGTGCGTGTTCCCGCGCGCCGCGGCGTGGGCGAGGGGTGGGGGCGTCGGGACCCCGGCCCGCCACCTACCGTCCTCCTTGTCCAGCACCATCATCTCGGGCGCTCCGTGTCCAGCCGCAGCTCGGCTCGGCCGGGAGAAGGGCGCCGACGCGGGGCGCGCGCTCCGGCGGGGCGGCCGGTCCTCGGGCAGCGAGCGGGCTCTAATTACCCGCTTGTCCGGCTCTTAACCTAGATTGCACTCAGCTAGAATTACATTCAGGAGTGAAGCACTTCGCAGATACAAAAGCAGTCTCACCTACTTTTGTGCCTCAGAATTGCAAGGAACTACGAACTGCAATTTAGAGAGAGAGAGGGAGAGGGAGAGGGAGAGAGAAGGGGGGAAGAGAGGATCAGAGCCGTTTCTTTGATTCTCACCTTCTAAATGGCTCAATTTGCCCAGTATAATCTGTCTTAATGTAATTGCATTTGATAGCTCATAACCCTGGCTCTGGCAACGACACAGCTTTCAGCCTCATAAAGTGTTTTCCCCTTGGATTTAATCTGAATCTCAATCTAAAATTATATTCAAAGCGATGGGGGAATCTCGGCGGCCGTCTCCCGCTGCCTTTCTCCCTCAATGTATGAGGTTTGCACTCCTGCTACTGAATAAATGCACACATTTCCCGAGGCCCCCTCCCTCCCGGGTTAATGGGGAGTGGAGACGCGCGGCTGCCCGGCTCCGCAGCGCCACCTGGAGGCCTCCGGACCCAGCTCGGCGCGTGTCTCTGGTCTGGTCCCAGGGTCCTGATCTCCAATGTTTGTCTGGAGGACGAACCCCATCTGTTACTCCCAGCCCCTCAGCCTTGATGTCTGTCTCCTCACCGGAGCGGTATTTTTCTGACACTGTCCTTTCCCTTCCTACCAGCTCTGCCCGGAGTTTCTGGGTGCTTCGTGGATTGTTGGGCAAAGTTAACCCTCTGTAGGGCGCAAACACTCCTATGACGCACGAGTCTTACAGCACTACCCCTGACCCCAGCAGCCCCCCAAAAGCATCCCGGTTCCACTGAGTGGGAGAGCTTGTCTCAACTTCTCTCTTAGCAAGCACGGGTTTGGTCTTGAAGGCTTTTCTCATTCCACAAATATTTATTGAGCATGTATTATGTGCCAACCACTGTTCCAAGGCACTGGGGATACAGCGGTGACCAAAACAGACTCCTACTGCTATTATGGAGTTGAAAATTGTTGCTCTGTAACTCAAGAGGCAGGAAAGGAGACAGCATCCATCTCTTCTCCTGGACCCTGCTTCTCCCAGAACCCTGGGGCTGGTGCCTTGGCTGCCTACTCCAGGAAGTCCGCCTATTTTTAAATCCCGAGATTTTTTTCCTAGACTATACAGACTTCTGGGGTGGGACAGAAATAATGATTGTTCTCCAGTCTAAGGAGGGCTCCAGGCATATGTGTTAGAGGCTTGGTCCTGGCAGTTACTTCTGAGGACTAGACTCAGGCAAAGAGAAGGAAGCCGAAGTCTCTGAAAGTGGGGACTCTGTTTCATCTCTGCCAATGACCAACAGTGGACCTTAGCAAGTCACTTTCTCTCTCTGGGTCTCAGTTTCCCTGGATGTGAAATGGGAGACCTACTCTTCCTGTCTCTAAGGTTACTGTGGGGATTGGATGAGATAATGCATGCGAATGTGCTTTGTAAACGGTGGCACTCCAGACAATGCAGGGTGGGGGAGATTATCTGGTACAAAGAAGACCTGAAGGCTAGGTCTTACCCCTTGGACCCTGGGAGGTCCCAGTGCTTGATAGGAGTGCAGAGTGGGGTGGCTGCGGCCCATCTTCCCCTCTCCCAGGCTGGGAAGTCAGGCTTTGAGAAAACAGAAAAGCGGCTGCTTCTAATGAGATGCCTCATCCACAGCTCAGAGGGTTCGGCTTTTCCCTTCATCTTGAACACTTAATCCTAATAGTCCTCGAGTATATTTGATGTTAAATATATCATTTTGCTCAGACTTACCATCCCTCAGGACTGCGAGCTGATCTCTACTCTGCCACTGTAACCAGAGTCGTGCCCTCAGGGTCTGAGGGAGGCTTTGGCACCGCTGCCGCTGGTGCCAGCTCCTCATGCTAGCCAGAGCTGGGGGCCAGAAAGTGTAGTAAGCACAGGGCCTGACGGGTTAGCTGGGGCAGCTTCGAGCTGTAGAAACCTCTGTGTTGCCTGGAGACATTCACTCCATATGGGCTACGGCCTTACTCCTGCCCTCCAGGAGTCGCTTCTCCTCATTCTCAGGGCCTGCTCCTGACCCACAAACCAGTACTCCACTAGCTATGGTCACTTTTCCATTCTCTTGTCCACGTGTTGCATCTGGGACTCTTTGTCCCTACACCAGCTCATCACAGCCCCCCAGGCACCCAATTAGCAACACGGCTGGCATCCCTCTGGGGAGTCAAAGCCCCTGGATCCCAAACTCAGAGGCTGGAGCAGGCCTGGGATGCTGAGTAGTGGGGTGCAGAAACAGGCAGGGCATGCCAGCAGGGGACTGGTGCTGTGTAAGGGCTGCTTGTGCCCACAGGCGGCTTTCTCTCTGCCCCCAGCTGTAAGTTTGGTGCTCCAAAACTGATCTGGAGAGGACCTCTACAGCTGTGTTACAGAACCTGCCAGCAAGTCTTGGAGGGTTTGGGTGGCTTGAGCTCCTGGCCAGGAAGGGGCTGCTGGGTTGACAGAGGCAGACAGAAGCCTCACTCACCCCATCCAGTGTCTTCCCTCTCAGCTCATAGGTAATTGATGGGCAGGTAAGTAACTCCCACCGGAATGCTCACCCCTACCCAAGCTGCCTCCAGGCCCAGGGACACGCCTACAACAGCAGAGTGGAATCCTCGGGTCCCCTGGGGCTGGGGGAGGTAGCTTTTGCCCAACACATTCCACAGGTGATGAGCTCGTGAAGTGAGAGTTCATTTCAACATGCCAAGAGTGTTCCAAAATGCCCTTGAAATGCCTCTGGGGACAGCAGGGAGAGGCCAATTATCAACCCCCAAGGTTATTTCGAGGAGAAAGGGGGTGCTACTGGCTGCCTTACAAATTTCTGGGCAGGTCCCAGCAATTTGTCTCTGCACCTGGCAGGAAGGTCCTGAGGAAGAGTTGCATTGGGGGTGGGGGAAGGAGACAGTGGAACTCAGTGTCCGAGGGCCCAGGCAAACTAGGTATTCCAGAACTCTTTGGTGGAGACTGTTAGATGTGCCTCCACCTGAGACTCCTCCCTACACAATGCGGCTGCCTCCACAATGGAGCTACAAGCTGGCTTCACAGGTGACACTCAGAGAGGTTTTCAGGGTGATGAGAGTCCCTTCTCTGTGGCCACTACAAGCATCAGGACTGAGTGAACCTACAGACTTTGCAGTGCAGTCAGGATGCCCGCTGGCCAACTTCAGATGCCCTGTCCTTCCCCCTCCCTACAAAAAAGCAGCCAATGCACGGGGATTTGCAACCAGCTAGAGTGGAGAAGTGCACGGTCGGCAAACTTTTCCTCTTTTGGTTTCTAGAGAGCCTGGACAGGCCTTCTTGGAAGCTGCAGTCATAAACTGTTAGGTCTTTTGGAGGCCTAGGCCAAATCTGCACCCTGGAAAACAACTCTCCCCTACACCCTGATGAAGGCCAACCCAGCACTGCGTAACAGCCCTGAGAAGGTTGTGGGTATAGGCTGACCAGGTTTGCCCTTGGACTGAGGGATTTCCTAGGATGCAGGACTTTCAGTGCTAAAAACGAGGTGGTTCTGGGCAAACCAGGAGAGTTGACCACTGTAATGGGAGGTGATAGGGTGAGACAAGCAACTAGCTGGGTCACAAAAGAAGGCCGGGCCGCCAGACCCTTTCCCTACAGACCAGCAGCTACCTCTCAATCCCAAATTTCCCAGCCCCCTTCCCCAGCACCTCATCCTCCAGCCACTAGCAGATTGTCCCAGCCCCTGGGGATGGTCCATGGGCCAGCCAGGGCTGTGAGTTCTCCTTAGTGGAAAGGGTGTAGTTGGACCCCAGGATGGATCTTGATTTTGTGAGATGCAAAGCTTACTGCAGTCTAGCATGGGCAGTCTTTAAGAAAAGGAATATAAGATTACTAAAACATTACCACCAGGGCCCTGGCAACTGAAGGACCCTAAACTTTATTAGCTACAAGGTAGAACCGCCTCTGTTTGAACCTGATATTTTGAACTACATACCCCACCTGCCTACCCCAGCCAGAGCGCGGCACCTCCCAACACGCCGGGCCCTGCCAGGGGCGGAGGCAATGTCACCCACCCACCGTGCTGGGTGCTGGTTTAACTACACCCTCACCTCTACACCTGCAGGATCTCTGGGGGATCCATTGCGCCGCAGGGTGTGGAAGGGGAATATGCAGACACCCAGAGAGGCCAGGAGACTGCCTGGCAGTGGGGACTGCCAGGAAGCCCGTGGCACGGGTCGCGGAGGCACTCCCGACGCCGGCAAGGCGGTAGGCGCCAGGGAGAAAGTTCCCGGCCGGAGCGCGCGGAACCGGTGGGCTCCGGAGGGCCTGCGACTTCCTTATTCCGCCGAGGACCCTCCCGGGGGCTGCTCTTGGCAGCGCCGACACGGGTACCCGTGCCCGCATCCCTCCGCCGCGCTTCCCGGAAGCCGCCAGCCGGCCCGCGGCGGCCGGACGGGCAGGGGGGCGCTGCTGCCGCCGCCAGCAGGGTGGCCTCGCCAGGCCCGCGCCCCGCCCCCGCCCACGCGTCCCGGGCCCCCGCCCCGCGCGCCCGGCACCTACCGTCCTCCCGGTCCAACACCATAGTCCCCGCCGGCTCCGGCCGGGCACGGCCGAGGACGCAGAGGGCGCGCGGCTCGGTCTCCCGCCGCCGCCCGCCTGCGCCGGCCCCGCGCGGGCTCCGCGCCCCGCGCCCCGCGGCCGCCTACGGGGGCGCACTGAGCGGCGTCTCGAGCGCAGCCGGGCGGGCAGGAGCGCGGGAGGAGGGGGCAGGGAGGGCGGGCGCCGGGGCGGGGGCGCGACCGCCGGGCAGGGACCGCCGGAGCCGCGGAGCAGCCGCTGCCCGTGCCTGGCCGGGCCGAGCCGGAGCCGGAGCCGCGCGTCCTCCCTCGCCGCCCGCCGCGCCCGCCTCAGCAGAGTGGAGGCCGCATTTCCCAGGGCCCCCAGATTCCCCTGTTAATTAAATCAATTCATTATGCTCAGATCTGATTAGCGGCCCTTCCCCCCCTTTGAATCAATTATTCAATACACAAACATAATTGCTTGGGCCAGAGGTGCCCGCCATTAGCTTATTTAACTCCAAGGACACTAATTACCCGCAGGGCACGGGAACTTTTCTCATTAATTCTGACAAAACACAAAAGCGCAGCCAGAATGCGTGCGTTTGAGGGACGTGTGTGTGTGTGTGTGTGTGTGTGTGTGTGTACCGCGTGTCAGGATGAGGGGGCACGATGCGGGCCTAAGACAAGACGGAGTGGGGGTGAGATGTGCCCGACTGCGGGAGGGAGTGTGCGGTTGTGAGTGTGCGGTCGTGTGTGGGACTCCGTGCGCGTGATTCTGCAGGAGTGCGTCGGGCCGGGTGTGACTGGCTCTGGGGACTGTGGGCCAGGGTTGGAGCCCCGGCACGGGAATGTGTGTGAGATCGCGAGAGTGCTTGTGTGTGTGACTTTGCGAATAGGACTTGGCGGCTCCTGTGGCAGGCGCCCCCATCCCCTTTCTTTTTTCACGATTGCCGGGTCACTGCCCGCGGCATGCTCAGACCCACAAAAAGTGCAGTTCCCAGTAGAGAAATCCGGGAGGATCAGGAGGCTGTGGGTGACCCTGGAGCCGGGCTGGACCACGGTGTCCCCCTCCCTATCCCCCGTTCGTGCACTGGCTGGGCTCTGTTCTCCCTCAACCCCGCCCCACCCCAGCTCCCAGTTATAAATCCCAGGTTCCAATCCTCCTTTCCTTGGTTTTCTCACTGCCCCTCCTAATACTTCCCCCACTTTTATCCAAAGCCCTCCCCAAGCCCCTTTCCACATTTGCTTGACACCCAGGCATACTCCCCCCACACACACACAACTCCACCCACCCCATGTCTAGTTCTTTGCCGCCTGTCTAGAGGCTGTAGCGAGAGTGTGCCTATGGTTGACCAACTTCTCCACATCTTACCTCCCAGGAAATCTCTATTGAGAGAGCCAGTGAGAAAGCCCACAGAGGCAGGACACAGAGGGTAATTGATTCCCCCAAATTAGGTTTCTGCTTTCTAAAGACCGGTATTGTTCCTGTTCTCAATGTGCACAGAGGTATTGAAGATTTCCTTTTTGTTTCCTCGGGCAATGAATGAGCTTAATCCATTTGGCTTTATAAATCAGGAAACTAATATTCGCTCCTTCCATAGCAGCTTTTTTAAAAATTTAATTGGTAAGGGAGGCGCAGTTAGTCACTCTTATGCTGTCCCCAATCCCCCACTTATCAAAACACATTCTGATTAAGGGGTGTGGAGAAGGGAGGGGTCTCATCCTGATTTCTCCCGCCCTCCTCCATCCTTGCACAAGGACCCACAGAGTGTCTGGGAAAGTTTGTGGAATGATTGCATAAATTATATTCGATTTAGTGAAGAAAAGGGGGAGTATTCAGAGGGACTCTTCCGAATGATCTCCCAAATAGGCAGCTCTCATATCCCCACTAGCATGGAGCCACTACCCAGATGGATGATAGCTGTTTCTCGTACTAGGGCATCTCATCAGGGGGACAAGTGGGGCCTGAAATTCTGCCCTCTCTGCTCTCCAAGCTGTGTGCCAGGCATGGGCTACACCCATCCAGAGTGGGTACCTTTTGCTAAGTTGCACAAAAATACCATCTGCACTAGCATTACCCTGCAACTGGGTATCTCTGCTTGGCCAGAGTCCACACTCAAAGGAGCCAGCCTAAAAGGTGAACACCCAGCCCCCTTGCCTCCACCCTCACTTGCAGGAAGGGCCTGTGTGAGCTCTTAAAAGACCAGCCTCTTTTCATAGAGAGAGAGGAAGAAAGTTTAGCGAGCTTAATCATCACAGCGTGGTTAGGGATACTGAAGCAGATGCCCAGCCCCCATCTCTGCATTCACAGGGGTCCCCAAGACCTGATGAAAGACACTGAACTCTGTCTATGGCTGGGATGAAGACATGGACAGACATGTCATAAGGACTGAGGCTCCCAGTGGGGACCATGCTATTAATAGAATAAAGAAGATACATTTCCTGAGAGGAAATTCTCTTGGGTGGATTTGACTGAGCTGCAAGGCTTGGAATTTGGGGGAGTGATAGTTTCAGATATGACGCAAGGCTGGGTCTAATTCACTCCTGACCAGCACTCTGAGGAGAAGAGGGCAGGGATGCAAGCGAGGAACTGGGTCACTAGGAGCCCTACAGCTTTGCTATGGAAGTGCCCTCTGAAAGAGCAGGTCATTAGAAGCTAAGGTGTCACCTTGCTGGGCCAAGACAGAAAAGCGCATCTAGGGTCAGCAACTTGGTGGTGTTGGCAGCAACTTGGGAAAGATGGCAAGAGCATCAGGCAGCAGCTCGAATTACATAGAAAGCATCTCTTTCCCCAACCCATCAACCCCCACCTCCACTCCTGGGATTGTTATGGAGAAAATGACTGCCCAGAACTCAAAATCTAGTGGTATTCAGAAGGCATTTGGGTTACATGAGTGAGCATTCCTAGAAGGTCTTATAACTTTCTGGAGAGGAGGATCCTGGAGAAGAGAACCAAAACACTGGAATTTGGGACTAATTATTGTAAATGTGTACGATCTGGTATTTGACATTTGTATGGCCTTTAGGTTCCATCCTGTCTTAGCTGCATGACGGGCATGAAGAGAAAGCCTAGTAAGCAAGAACGGACCAGAACAATAATAGGGAGCAGCCCCTGGTGAAACTGCCAGCTTCCCCCTGTGACATTGGAGGTCAGTATATTAGTATATTACACTAGACGTGAAGAGAGTGAATCTCCCCATCAAATAACAGATTGTCTAAGTTAAAAATAAAATACAGCCAAATGCTGTTTACAAGAAATACTCCCAAAACAAGGTGACAAAAAAGACTGAAAATAAAGCAATGGGCAAAGATATAGCAAGAAAATGCAAGCAGAGAGGGAGTAGGAACAGCAATATTAATGTCAAACAAAGCTAAGTCCAAAGCCAAAAGCAAATTGCTTGAAAATTAAGATCAATCCTCTTAAATTAGTACTGGATCAAAAAAAAAAAAAAGATCAAGCCGGGTATGGGGGTTCACACCTGTAATCCCAGTGCTTTGGGAGGTAAAGGTGGGAGGATCGCTTGAGCCCAGGAGTTACAGACTAGCCTAGGAAACATAGTGAGACCTCCTCTCTATAAAAATATAATAAACATGAAAAAATTAGCTGGGTATGGTGGCGTACACTTGTAGTTCCACTACTCGGGAGGCAGAGGCAGAAGGATAGCCTGAGCCAAGGATGTCAAGGCTACAGTGAGCAGTGATCAGGCCACTGCAATCCAGTCTGGGTGATAGAGTGAGAGCCTGACTAAAAAAAAAAAAAAATCAAAACTGAAATTACTAATCATCTATTAATGAAAAAAAAGAATACAGCATACCATACAGAATTTACGGAACACAGCTGTACACAGAGGGAAAAAAATGTAACCTTAAAAACTTTAAATATTAAAAAAAAAGACTGGAAGCAGATGAACTGGATATTCAGTTGAAGATACTTTAAAAAGAACTAACTAAGCCAAAAAAAGGTAGCAGAAAGTTAATAAAGTTAAAGTCAGAAATTAATGAAATATAAAATAAACAAATAGTGGAAAAAGTAGTGAAAAGGGAAAATTAGAACCAAAATCTGGTTATTTGAAAAGAACAGCAAAATAGAAAAGCCCTTCTAGGAAAATCTGTTTAAGAAAATGAAGCAGCCGGGCACAGTGGCCCATGTCTGTAATCCTAGCACTTTGAGAGGCCGAGGTGAGAGGATTTCCTGAGCCCAGGGATTCGAGACCAGCCTCCCCAAGAAATCAAAAAATTAGCCAGGCATGGTGGCGCGTGCTTGTAGTTCCAGCTACTTGGAAGGCTGAGGCAGAAAGATCGCCTGAGCCCAGCAGGTCAAGGCTGCGGTGGCCGTGAGCATGCCACTGCACTCCAGCCTGGGCAACAGAATAAGACTCTGACTCAAAAAGAAAAGAAAAGAAAATGAAGCAAACACATATGATATGAGATATAAAAAAAATAGATATAGTACCAGTACAGAAAAGGTTAACATATTATAACAATAATATGTGTAAGCCTATGAAAATAAATATGAAAACCTGGAGGAAATAGATGACTTCAAACAAACTATAAAATTGTCAAAACTGTGCATAGAAGATGTTGAAATACCGAATAGACCAATGAAAAAAAGATTTTAAAAGATATTCAAACTCTGCCATTAAAATATCATAAGATATCATATGGTCCAGCAATTTCACTTCTGGATATATACTCAAAAGAATTGAAAGCAGGTTCTCAAAGAGGTATTTGTACAACCATGTTCATAGCAGCATTATTCACAATAGCCAAAGAGTGGTGGCAATCCAAGGGTCTATGAATGGATGAATGAAGAAACAATGTGATATATACATACAATGGATTATCCTTCAGCCTTAAAAGGGAAGGACCTTCTGACACATACTACACCATGAATGAACCTTGAGGACATTATGCAAAGTTAAATAAGCCAGCCACAAAAAGACAAATAATGTTTGAGTCCATGTATATGAGGTATCTAGACTAGCTAAATTCAGAAACAGAAAGTAAAATGGTGGTTGCCAGGGGCCAGGGGAGGAGAAATGGGGAGTTGCTGTTTAATGGGTGTAGCATTTTCAGATTTACAAGACAAAAAGAGTTCTGGAGATTGGTTTCTCAACCAAGTGAACGTACTTAACACTACTGAACTGTACACTTAAAAATGGTTGAGATGGTGAATTTTATGTTTATGTGTATTTTATCACAATGAAAATAAAAAACCATAAGGAACAGATTATATTAAAATAAGTTTTATATAACCTGAAAAACAGATGATTTTAATGTTCTTTAAACTACTCCAGACAAGAGAAAAATTTGGAAAGCTTCCTAGTTTATTTTATGAGCTAGCATTTTCTTAATTTCCAAACCTTACAAAGAGTGACTTTTAAAACAAATAAAAAAATTCACAGAACACTTTGAGTTTAAGTGCAAAATCTGAAATAAGATATTAGTTAACTGGATATGAAAAACAGTATCAAATAAAACCACATCATGATAAAGGAGGATTTATTTTAACACTACAAACATGATTCAGCACCAGGAAATCTACCACTATAAGTCACTACATCAACAAATAAAGGAGCAAAATATGATTACAGTAATATATGTAAAAATTATTTGATAAAATTTAGCACATATTGCTAATAGAATATTAAGCAAAACAGAAGTAGAAGAAAACTGCTTTGATTTGTTAAGACCATTTATCAAAACCCAATACTAAATATATAAGCAATGACATCCTGAATCTATTTCCATAGATTAGAGATAAATCAGAGTGCCTATTATCATCATTATTATTCAACATTTTTTGAAGACTTTAACTAATTAAATAAGACAAGAAAATGAACTCCTCAGAATAAATAGCTAGTTTTAAAAAAACAGATATATTAATTTACAAATTATGTGACAATATATCAGAAAAATCTAATAATTTAGTTTAAAAGCTACTAGAATTATTGGATAATCAAGAAGGTAGCTAAGTACAAGTAGAAAGAAATCTGTAGTTTTTATTCCCTAAATGCCATGATAGATTAGAAATGGAAATGAAGCAATAGATAATTTGCAAGAGTGACAAAGTTATAAAATACCTAGGAATAAATTAAAAACAACAACCATCACAAAGGTAAAATCCTTTGTTGAAGAAACTCTTGAAATCATATTGAAGGCCATATAACAAGATTTGACTATACAGAAAGACAACCATGTTTCTGAAAGAGAAGATTCATTATCAAATAAAGCAAATCCTTTCAAAATTAATATGTTGACTTAATGTAATTTCTATTAGAATCCCAATTTTTAAAATGTAGAACTGTAAAAAAAATTAACTTGAAACACAATCAAAAAATAAATATATGAGGCTAGCTAAGAAAACATGAAAAGAAAGACTAGATGAAGAGAGCTTGCATTACCAGATAATAAAACATACTGCAGAGCCACCATAATCAAATAGTATGGTGTAGACCAGGAAGAAATTGATGAGCGAGCCAATAAATAGGTTCAAGTATAGAAAGGAATTCAATATATGAAAAAAAGGTGCATTTCAATTCATCAGAGAGAAGTAATAAATGGTATTGCCATCTCAATAGACATTTCTCCAGGGGAGATATGCAAATGAACCAAGAAGCACCCCCCAAAACACAACATCATTGGTCATCAGGAAAATGCACATCAAAACCACATGAAAAATCACTTCACACCCATTAGGAAGCTAGAATAAAAACTCCAGATAATGACAAGTGTTGACAAGGATGTTAAGAAGTTGGAAACTTCACACACTGATGGTAGAAATTTGAAATGGTGCCGCCACTTTGGAAAACAGCCTGCTAGTTCCTCAAAAAGTTAATCAGAGTCACTATATAACCAGCGATTCCACTCCTAGATATACATCCAAGAGAACTGAAAACATACATCCCCAAAAATTTGTACGCTGATGTTTATAGCCACATTATTCATAACAGCCAACAAAGGAAAAATCCCAAATGTCCATTATCTGACAAATGGATGTTATTCTGTCATTTAAAAAATGCGTAAAATACTGGTAAATGGCACAAGATGGATGAACCTTGAGCATTTAATGCAAAGTGAAAGAAGTCAGTCACAAAAGACCACATGCTACAGGATCTGTTTATGTGGAATATCAGAACGGGCAAGTCTAGAAAAGGAAAGTAGTTTGGTCATTGCCAAGGACTGGGGATAGAAGAGCAGTGATAGCTAAAACATCCAAAATTGACTGTAGCAATTCACATACCTGTGAATATACTAAAATGCATTTAATTGTGCACATTAAATGGATGAATTGCGTGGTATGTGACAAACTTATGTCAAAGGATGGTACTGCCATAAACAGTTATTCATCTGGAAGAAACAAATGGGATTCCCACCTCCCCTAAATATAAACATTGTCATCTAAGTGGCTTCGATATTTTAATGTAAGAATGAACCACTGAAAATACTGGAAGACATTTTATTTTATTTTATTTTTATTTTTTATTTTTTTGTGTTGGGGTCTCACTCTGTCACCCAGACTGGAGTGCAGTGGCACGCTCCCAGCCACCACAGCCTCAACCTGCTGGGCTCCGGCGATCCTTCCACCTCAGCCTTCCAAGTAGCTGGAACTACAGGTGCACGCCACCACGCCCGGCTAGTTTTTGGTTTATTGTAGAGATGAGGTCTCGCCAAGTTGCCCGGGCGGGTCTCAAACCCGCAGGCGCAGGCAATCCACTCACCTCGGCCTCCCAATGTGCTGGGATTACAGACTGAGTCACTGAGCCCGGCCATGGAAATTTTAAAAGAAATTTTAAAAGAAAAATTTCATAGATTTGGATAATAATAACATGAATAAATTTGATGAGAATAACAAAGGAAAAAATAGATACTAACTGTGATTTTAAAAACTTCTATGGCAAAAGAGAGCATAAACAAAAGAAAACTACAAATGATCTATTAGGAAACTATTTGCAAATTATATGGCTTTAAAAAGGAAACTATGCTGTATATAAAAAGAGCTTCTGTAAATTGCGAAGGAAAGACAAAAGCTCAAAAGAAAAATGGAAAAAATATAGGAGATTCTATTCGGAGAAAGGTCTAAATGGGCAATACAAAGCTTACCCTCATTTTTAGTTGAAAAATGCAAATTAAAGCAAAATAAAGTCTTCATTATTTAAATTTGCCAGACTGGCAAACAGTTTTAAAGAGTAAAATGTCTAGGTCTGCTAAAATTTTGAGAAAAATGAGTACTCTCATTTGTTGCTGAGCAAGTAATCTGGCACTATCTATTACAATTTGGGGCAGGTAACCTGGCACTATTAAAAGTGTACATACCTTTTGACCCAGATAGCCTCCTTTTGTGATTCCATCCTATGGGAGAAAATCACCCCATATATTAATATAAGGATAATCCTACAGTTTCAGCATTGTGGTGACAGAAAACTGGAAACTATAAAATATTAGTTTCAATCAATGATTGAATAAACTGTCCTACAACCCTGCTGTAGAATATTATGCAACTGTTAAAAAAATGAGTTAGCGCTCTAGCTACTGATTTACAAAGTCTGGCCGCGTTGTACTCTTAAGTGAGAAAAGTAAGTTGCAGAGTAGCAGCAAGTAATTCATCCCCTTTAAAAGAAAATCTCTCCCAGGCAACTTGGTGAGACCTCATCTCTACAATAAATCAAAAAATTAGCCGGGTGTGGTAGAGCGCACCTGTAGTTCCAGCTACTTGGAAGGCTGAGGCAGAAGGATCACCAGAGCCCAGCAGGTCTAGGCTGCGGTGGCCCGGAGCAGCCACTGCACTCCAGTCTGGGTGACAGAGTGAGACTCCAACTCAAAAAAAAAAAAAAAGAAAGAAAGAAAATCTCTCTCTATTAAGACGAAGAAAAGACGTGAAAGGCTGCCCTTGTTCAGGCTGTCAACATTGGTGACCTTAGCAGGTGAGAATGGCAGGTGAGAAGGAAGGAGAAAATATCTTTTAGGATCTTTTCATTACTTATAATGTGCAAGTAAGTTGTAATTTTTAAATAAGTCAGAGAGTCATTTTTGACACTGCAATCAGCCACTGCTACTCCCCTGGTCCAAGTGACAATGACCTCTTGCACACTGCTGCAAGAGCTCCTTACTGGCCTCCCCAAGTCCACCCTTTGCCCCAAGAATACAGTCTCCATACTCAGAACACAGGCAGGAGATTTTTTTTTAATGCAAATCAGACCTTGCCTGCCAACCCTCAAACTGTAGTGGCTTCCCGTTGATCAACCCCCACCCCCCCACTCCCCCATCCTCTCTGCATGTCCCCTTGGCTCTGCAGGAGCAGGTTCTCCTGAAGCATCTCCCATCAGTGACATCCGCCTGAACAACCCATCTGTGTCCACTCATACCCATCCACTTTCCAGTAATTCTTCTTCCCATCAACTTTCCAATGTTTAACTTTCCATTATCCTTCAGCTGTTTCTTCTGCCTGGAATGTCCTTCCTCCCTCTTCCTTTGGATCACTTCGTGTTCACCCCTCAGGTTTGAGAGTCAATGTCATGGTGGCCTCTCCCCTCAAGACTAGGTTAGACCTCCCTGTTACAGTATGGCATGGGGCCCTCTGTGTTTTCCCTCCATAGATCTTATCACAACGATCTAGTTAATTACATAGTTATTTGTATAATTATTTGTATGACAGTGATAAAAGAAAAACTATTAGGCTATAAGGGTTTGCATCTTCTTCTCCAGTCTCTGCCTTGGGAGAGAAACAGGTCAGACAAGAAGGCCTCAGGGGTCCAACCTAACTCAGAGATTCTGAACTTGCCCTTGCCCTCTGTGCACCCACCACCCTCGCCCCAGTTGGGAGAATTTCTTGGCTCAAATATTTCCCTCCACTCTTTTACTGATCTAGACAAGTAGCTTATTCTGAGAATTGATTATGGCAAAGCCTTCCGAGGTATTGGTGAGCTGTTGGGCTTCCCCAGCCAGTTGTTTTAAGGGCCCCTTCATCTCCAAGTTGCTTCATTTCTGCACCTCCCACCCACCCTTTCAAGTCCCTTACCAGGAGCTCCTAGAGCCCTACAGTTTCCTCTAAGGCTACAAGCACCCCCAGCATGACTTGCAGCATCAGAATCTCAAACTGAACCTCCATTTTGCATGATTAGGGGTCATCTGCTCCCTCTCTCACCCACCTAATCACCTGTTCACTGAGGATTGGAGACTTGGAGTGATCCTGGGCTGGATCTCAGAGACCAGGGGTTGCCACGTGCTCCCGAGGCTGGTGCTGATCTGCGAGCTTCATGGACTCCAACCTAATGGGCCGTAGAACTGAGCACTGTGACTCACTCCCAGAGAACAGACTGTTTCCTGACAAGCTCACCAGAGTGAACACACCCACCTGCAGGTGGTCCCCTTGGAGCTAAAACCCACATGTCCCAACAGCACATGCATCTCAGAAACAGTCTTCCTCAATGCTGCAGGCAGGGGCTGAGGTATGTGGAGCTGGCGGGGGAACACTCCTTGTCCCCCTCCTGGCCCCTCTCCCTCAGCCTCTGGTAGAGTCTTCCTGTTTCACCTGCCCTGTGATTGAAGAGGCCAAAGGGGTTCCTTCTCATTCAGTGTACAACCTATTTGAGAGGCCCCGCCATCTCCCAAATGATGTAAGTTTGGAGAAAAAACATCCTCCTGGAAGCACATACTTGTATGTCTCCATAGCTGCTGCTACCCAGAACTTGCCTGGGCTTCTCTTGGTGCTCAAGTCTTCCATTGCAGTGAGTCATAGAAATATTTGAGTCCTATCAGGGCTAGAGGTCACAGTTCGATACCTAGATGTACTAGATGTGCCCAAGCCAAGCAGACTGAGCCACCCACAGCTGAGGGAACACAGTCTGAAAACAGGATGCAAGTTCATACTCTCAGAGCCTACAAGTGCAACCCTGAACCTCAGACTTGGTGGGGAGTGCTAAGGCCTAGATCCTGATCCATACTTTTTGTAAAGCTCATGCAACTTCCCCTTCCCGAGTGTGGCAGACTGCTGATGGTGTCCTCCAAAATTTGTTTTTCCCTTCCTCTTGGGCACATGGCTACCCAACTAGAGACTATATTTCCCAGCGTTCCTTATAAGAAAGTTGCTTGTCCAGGGCTTCCTGTCTTTTCCATTCCCATAAGCTGAAACATGAACATTCTAGCACCCAGAACTGACTATGTAGATGAGAGCAATATCCTAAGATATGCAGAGAAAAAAGATAGAAGGAAACTGGGTCCCTGCGTGACTTCGTGGAGTAGTCTTGTGAACCTGGATTTTTAACCTCCTGTTATGAGAGAGAGAAATAAAGTTCCATCTTATTTAAGTCATTGTAGTTTGGAGTCTCTTTGCTATAGTAACTTAGACTTTTTCCTGAGACACCAAGCCTCCGATTCTCCATCAATAAAATAGTTTGAATGGTTTCTTCAGGTTCCAAATTTCCATCTAAATTTTCCCAGGCTTCTGAAGAGTTTCCAGCATGAAAGTGGTTGTCCCTTGGCCTGGATCAAGGCTAAGCCTTTATGTACCCCTTTCTCCCTCCTTGCTTCAGAAGTTCCCTGGTACTCATCATGCAAGGGCCTGGTCCTGGGAGAGATGGGAGGAAGGACATGAAGAAGCACTCTTTCTTTTTTGCTGAGGGTACACCTGGAGTAGGGAGCTAAGGGCAGGTGGATTAGGAGAGACTGTTGCCTCTATCAAAGGGGGCTTCACATTTCAGGACCTCCAAGGTGAGGCTAGTCAGGTATTTATCCTGACCCTACCCTTCCCTTGGTCATGTTAGCCCGACTTTTCCAACTCTGCCAGGGCCCACTCATCACTCTCCTGCTAACATAGACCAGACTTTCTGAACTTGAAAATGTGCTTCAAGTGTACAGAAACAAAAAAAATCAGAGGGCTGCTTTTCCAAAGTCGCGCGGCCCCCGCGAACCCCGGGGGGGTGCGGGGGGCGGGGGGGGGGCCGCGGGGGGGGGGCGGCGCCGG
>CAUYQG010205666.1:0-18431 GCA_963574415.1 Tarsius wallacei | reverse complement strand
AGGAACTCAAATCATTCTACAAAAAGGATACCTGCACATGCATGTTTATTGAAGCACTATTCACAATAGTAAAAACAGGGAACCATTCATGGTGCCCATTGAAACTGGACTACATAAAAAAATGTGGCACATATACACAATGGAATATTATGCAGCCATAAAGAACAAAATCATGAACTTCACAGCAACCTGGATGGACTTAGAGTCTATAATACTGAGTGATCTTTCACAGAAACAAATAACTGAGTACCACATGTTCTCACTCATAAGCGGACCTTGAACAACTATCATAATACTATAAGAAAAGAATTGAGAGCAGCAGGAAACTTTGAGGGAGTGTGGGGCAGGAAGGTGGGATTGGCAGTTGTTAGAATCTGCCTAGAGAAGGGGGGCACATCTCAACAACAAAGGTACCTGCATAATGAATATTTGTATACCTAACCCTGAATTGTACTCCTCAATTTTAAATTCAAAAATTTAAAAGTTAAAAAAAAAACCAGGCACTCAGTTACTGATCAATATTATTGTGTGACTCAGGTAGAAGGTACGTAAAATATACCTTTGTTTAATTCATATTTCTCTATTTTGCAATGTACATATTAAGCTAGAACAGTAGCACATATATACATAAGTAATAAACATATGATGTGCATGTTTAAGATGTTTGATTGAAATCATTGTGGGATCAGGAATTTTTGTATGTTTTACTTGGCTCAATCACTCTATAATCACTTTATAAGTGAGGAAATTAAGGTCATACAATATATATCTATATATTTTATTCAAGACTGAAATCTCAGTTTTGGCACACTGTTCGGCACTCCCAGGTTTTAAAACCAACTTAAATCATAATCCAAATTTGGACCATAAGAAGAATCATTATTAACCGAAATGTCATAAGTGTTCTAATAGTTTGGAATCTTTGGAGAACAAGAGACCATGGCAAAATCCATAGAATGTAAGAGTTTGAATCACTGGGAGTCATTAACACATCTCTTTTATTCGTCCATCTTCTCCTATGTCCCAGTGCCCTATCCCACCATCCAAACGCTGGGCATTTTGGAAAAATCATGACTTCGACTGGAAGAGGTCTCTCATAAGTGGCTGGGCACATTGCTAATTACCAATATAGGTTGGATGTGGGAAATACAAGATGTCTTGGTGCCACTGGTAAAGAAAAATTTTGTTAGGGGATACTGAAAAATATCAGATAAAATATGACCCCAATCAGAAGACACGTGGAAAAGAGATGTTTAGGTAGGTCATTAGATTCTGGAGGCCATAAAAGAGCCCTGCTGCTCTGATGGCTAGGGAAATCTGCAAGGAGAGACACTTTGTTTAATGATCCAGGGAGCCAAGTGGGAATTTAGATTGGCTCGAGATGGGTAAAGAAAACTGTGGCAAGGAATGTTCTGGTCATTTGTTCCTGGAAAAAAACAATTCAGAAATAAGGCTTTCTGTGACATGTTCCTTGCTGAACCATTATTTTGGAAAGTCTCTGTACCTCTACTAGAGAGAACATGTGGAATATATGGCTATTGATGACAATGACATAAAAGTAAAGAATGGTTTAAGTTACTGAATCTGTAGTCACACAGAAGAATCCCTGAACTTTCCAGGTGGAAGCAGAAAAAGTGGGAAGTCTTCTGCAATAGCAAACCAGCAAATAGCCCAGTGGAGCTCTGTTTGTGAGAAGACTGAATGACTTGCTGTTGGTTGTTAACTGCTGTGGGCACATCCTACTTACCTGTGATGCTGAGACTCACTCTGTGACTTTGCTGGGTCCCCAAGCCATTGTCAGCCTCACAGAAGTAGTTTCCAGAATGTTCTGCTGTCAGAGAGAAGTTGAAGGATGCTCCTCCTCCAGAGGCTGCTGTGCTGTTTTCCAAGGTGACATCCTCATGATAAAACCAGTACAGGATTGGAGGGGAGCCTCTCAGGGCCTCACAGTAAAGCTCTACCACATCCCCCACCACAGCTTGGGCCCTGGGAGCCCTGAGGGTGAGGATGGGGCGAGACACTGGAACTGAGGGGAGCAAAATGGACGTCAGAGAAGGATTCTGATACTGTGACTGAAGCATAACCCCACTCAAGGAGCCTAGGAATAGATATAACCCTTCATTGTTTCTGTTACCCACTGATCACACTTTTCTCATCTAATAATCAGAAGGATTTTCCCAAAACAGTGACAAGTAAACCCTGGTCATTTTGTTTTTATCCTCACTCAGTCCTTTGCATTCACCTTATTTTGCCATCTTGCCATCTCTTGGGTAGCTTTTAAATCTTCACATCTAGGCTGGGCTCGGTGGCTCAGCCTATAAACCCAGGACTTTGGGAGGCTGAGGCGACAGGATTGCTTGAGCCCATGGGTTTGCGACCAGCCCCAGCAACTTGGCGAGCCCTCGTCTCTACAATAAATCAAAAATTAGCCGGGCATGAGAGAGCATGCCTGTAGTTCTGGCTACTTGAAAGTCTGAGGTGGAAGGATCACCGGAGCCCAGCAGGTCACTACTGGGGTGTCTGTGAGCTGCACTCCAGCCTGGGCAATGGAGTGAGACTCCAACTCAAAAAAAAATTCACATCTCTGGTTTCTCACCTCCTTTAAATGATCTTCACAGCAGACAGAGAACCTAACCCCTGGCTTGCGAACCAAGACTGTGTAAAGAAAACTTGGAAACTTACTTCTCACAGTGACTCTAATCCTTTTGCTGAGGATGGGGCCGTGAATGTTGTCAGCTGCACAGTAGTATCTTCCCGAGTCGCTCTCCTTTACAGGGAAGACTTGCAGCTCTGCCAACAGGGAGCGCTGGGTCTTTCTACCCAGGCTTCTTTGTGTTCCCTCTCTGTGCCAGGAGAATGTGATCGTCCCTGTACCTTTGGCTGCTGAGCAGATAAGGACCAGATTTTCTCCTTCAATCAACTGTCCTCCAGGGGACTGGATCTCTAGTTTCACATCAGACACAGGAACTCCTGGGAGGAGCACAAGATGATACTTGAGGGTTCTGATGACAGGGACCTCAAGGTCAAGGAGAAAGCTGGAGCTGCCATGAATAGGCCAATTGCACAAGGTGCAATAGACAGAAGTCCAAAGTAGAAAATAAGAGATTGATTATGCATATTATTATAAAGGGAGCAACATCCCTCCCCATTCCCATAACAATTCCCATCCTTGGTTCACAATCTCACTGAAAGGAGGTACCTATAGAAACCTAGAATAAACTTAGTTTATTCTTAGTTTAGTCTTTTTGCCTCAGCATAACCATTTTTGTTTAGACTTCACCCCAACACGCTTTGAATCCAGCACAGGTCAGACACAGATAGGATAAATTTCCAATAGGCAGGTTTTAGGAAGCATTCAGACATTCTACTGCAGGCCAAGTGGCAGCCTACCCCACCCTGTCGGCAAATCTCCATCAGATGCAGGACAAGGACAGAGCCATAGAAATGATAATAGACCACCTTTTGGCCAAGGATTTTGTGGATTGCAAATGTCTGACAAATCTCTGACAGGAAATTCCCCTCCCTTTATCTCCTTCCATCTAGCCCACCACTCAAGGTCATGAGATGCTAAAGTCTGAGGATGTCAACATCTAGGGCTCTTGTGGCTACAATCGACATCAGAGACCTGCAGCCCTGGACATTCCTTTTGGTCCAGACTCCTCTGGGCCCAAACCTCCCTTCCCCCAAAGGCCCTTAAATATACCCAGCTCTTAGCCCTTTGATGTCACACTTACCTCTGAGTGTCATCCCCCTTTCCAATCTGTAAAAGGTGAATAATACACTTTACTCCTTTCTTTTTACTTTCTTCCTTGTAACAATTTTGCATTATTCCTTTGGCATCGGCACCGGCACCTGCCCACCTTGCCTCAGTTTACCCTTTTATTCACAAAACCTAATGTTTTCTGGAGTCACATTCTATAGACACTTATCTCTAAGGAATTTTTGATGTACTAATGGACCACATAATGAAGAGAACACTGGAGATCTTCTATCCCAAAGTGACTTTACTCAGAATCCAAACCCTTCTCCCATCCTTCAAGATGTCTCCAGTCTTATCTCCATGTCTCCAGGTCATTCTCTGACTATACTTGTTCATACATATCTTCTTTTCTGACTATTTTGATGTGAGTTTAGGTCAGCAAATGGAAGTACCAAAGGGGTCTCTAAAGATTGCGTGTGGTCAGCTGTGCCGACTCAAGAGAGAAGAGATCCTGTGCCTCTCTCTAACCCCCACAGGGGGGAGTACTCAGTAACTGGTCAATGACAACTATGACTCAGGTGGAAGAGAATGTTTTAGGGCAATTAGACCAAAGTGGAGCCTAAAGAGGGACAGATAATCCAGATAGCTGGATGCTCCTCTCTGTTATGTCCACCATTCCAGGGGGCAAGAGAAGTCGGGGGTTTTTTGCTCTCCTCTCCCCAGCTCTGACTCTAGATACACAGCCGCTCGGATACTCACTCTGCACATTTATCTGGGATCTCAAGCTTCTTTTCATGACACTGTGAGTCTCTGCCTCTGCCTCACACCAGTAAGACCCTGAGTCTTCACTCCTCATGGCAGGGATCATCAGCTCTGGGGAGCTGCCCCTGCCCGATCCCAGGGTCTGGCTCTCTCTGAAGAAGTGGAACTGGAGCTGAATGCTTGGCCTCTCTGGAGAGAGCCAGGTCTCACAGGTCAGGGTCATGGGACTTCCTTCCATGGGCTGGGAGGAGCTGGCTCTCAGCACGGGCTGCAGAAATAGCTCTGATAAAAAGAGCAAACAAAATCCTCAGGGCAGTGAGGCTCAGAGCTCCCGGAGAGGTGTACCTGTGTTCTCAGCACCAGCCATCAGACAGCCTTGCAAATGAAACTATCTCCCTCCCATGACTGGGCCATGAGAGGCTTTTTATGAAATCCCCACTGACAAGCACCCTCCCACAATCCTCACAGTTTCTCTCCCAAACTCTATAACCCACAAGAGTCTAGCCATTACCTTGAACTTGGATGCTTAGAGGTTTTGAAGTTTCCGTCCACAAACCGAGGAAATTTCTCCCAGAAGCAGTACAATGATATTTGCTATTATCCCTGGAGACTGAATTCAATGTCATGGAGTCTGAGTCATGTTGAGAAAGCTGTTTCTCATTCTTGAAATAAACCCTTTCAGTGATGCTCTTTTCATCTTTCCCCTGGCATTTCAGAACTACATTCTCTCCTTCAAAGACAGGATATGAAGCCTTCAGGATCAGCCAGTCTGCGAAGAGCAGAAGGGCACATTTAGTTTATCCCCTGCTACTTATGCCTCCACTCTTATTTCTGCCCATGAGGCAAGAGCTACAGTCCCATCCATAGCTGCAAATGTCCCCACCAACTTTGCCACATAGCCTCCCAACTCGATTCTTACTTGCCCTAGGAGAGTGAACAAATTCCCAGAAAATGTCCTTGAAAAATCTCCACACGTCTTTAAACAAAAGAGGGATGTTATCCCATACCTTTCCCAGATCTGTGCCCCTTTTTACCTAGCAGCTTCTGCATCACCCACACTTCTCTGGATAGAGGAGTTGGATGATGCAGCATCCTGTTGCTGTCCTATCTCTTTATCTTCACCATTGTTGTCAGCACATCTAACAACGCTGTGCCTGTTTCCAACTCTTCCTGGGCTCCCTGCGTTAACCCAGCCCCCAGACGCTCTGCCCAGGGGCTCGACTTTAGAGACTCGCCTTCCTCTCCTCACCAGATGAAAATTCCATATGCACGGCGTCACTGAGGGAGGATCTTTGGGTCTTGCATTGGTAATCTCCAGACTTTTTTATTGTGATCATTTTATGTTTTACGTCCAACAAATTCCCATTATGATACCAAGATGTATATCCCTGGTCTGGGGAATGGAATTCCCTGCATGTGAGAGACACTCTGCTTCCTTTGAAGGCTGTGGACCATGGAGGATTGAGTTCAAGTACAGCCTTTGGAGCCACCCCTGAACAG
The DNA here is from genome assembly GCA_963574415.1 of Tarsius wallacei. Classification (NCBI taxonomy): domain Eukaryota; kingdom Metazoa; phylum Chordata; class Mammalia; order Primates; family Tarsiidae; genus Tarsius; species Tarsius wallacei. The sequence goes on along the minus strand of CAUYQG010205666.1, from coordinate 12,469 downwards.
GAGATAGAAAGATAAACACAGGCGAAGGTAAACAGGAGGTGAGCACAGAAATGGGGGACCCCAGCCACAGTCAGTAATTTTCTGGGCTAATTCCCTCAGCCAGGACCAGCGTTGAAAATGGAACAGAGACAAGCTAGGGAAATGTCTGGGACAGAATCTGTTCTTCCTCATCTTTTGCTTAACCTGGAGGTGGAGAAGAGGGTATCTAGGAGATAGGGTTCCTGGTGTAGACTCAGAAGATCTCAGATTTGCAGTTAGACAAACACTGTGAAAGCCTTAGAAGGTGGGCTGATTCTGAAAGCTCTTGTCCTATACATTTCTGTCAAGGTAAAGGTAAACTTGGGTTGTATATCCCTCAGAAGAAGTTTCCAGACTCCAGAAAATCACTTTCTACTTGTTAACATTTCATGAACAAAATTTCTTTACTTATGTTACTTTTATACCTTCTTACTTTTAGATTCTATGGGGAAGGCACACTTACTCCCCATCTAAGGTGTACACAACTAAAAGCTGACGGATATAAATAATTTGAATGGAGGAGGATGGCCCCTCAAGAAATCAGACTTGGGTACAGAATTGCAACTGACTGATGGGCACAGAAGGGAAGCTATTTCTCTGATCTTTGATAGTGGCACTAGCTTGGACACACAGAGGGAGAGGTTTATGGGAATTAGATCTGAGGCTGTCTCAATATCAGCCTCTTACATCTGCCTTCCTTCTGAGAATGTTTCCTTCTTCTCTACACTGAGGCATCCAGGTAAGAGGGGAGACTGGAGAAGTCAGAGGAGGGTCTGTTCACCCAACACGGTAACAAGTGTGCCCCCAGAGCAGCAGCACGATTCACCATTGATGCTGGTACATCCTTGCAGCCCTATTTACAAGGATTGGGACAGGTTGTGTAGGTCAAGGGGACCAACGACCAAAGACCAGATGAGCAGAGAGAAGCATGAACATACCTGACTGATCTCTTTCAGGAGCTGTGGAGGAGTGAAAATTCAAAGATTAGCACAGAGCAATGCTTCACAAATCTTTCCAACCCGACACTCTCTGAGAAATTTTGCAATAACCTGACCACAACTGTTTCTTTGGTTTTCCTTCCTGTTTCTTTGCTCCCATTCTATATCACCCAGAGCCTCTAAACAATGACAACAATAGTGAAAAAATAACCTCTTATTTTACAAACGTGCCCTGGCTTTTGTCCACAGCCCCTGCTCACGTCTTTGCTGTCACTTACTTAGCAGCTTTGGGCTTCATTCCCTCCCTCTCTCCTCTAGCCTGAGCTCAGAGTGCCAGAGAGCTTGCCAAAATAATTTATCTTCTCCTTATTTTGGGTACTTCCAACTGTTCTTCATACTTTTTCAATAGGTGTTTAAACTCCGGCTTAAAACTGCAAGAAAGGAGTCATGTTTCTCAGTAGATCTTCCCTCACGTGCCTAAGCTTTAGAAGTAACTGCTTATCTGAAAAAGTATTTAGTATGAGGCTGTAGGAGGGATATAGAGTTAAGGTTTGGCAGAAAGAAAAATCCAAGTTTTCTACAAGATGCAAAAAACCCGCAGGTGAGAAACCAACAGCAGTATACCCAGCTTGCTCTGGTGGCTGTATTTGGAGCCTTGGGGTTGCCCTGGGCATCCAGCTCTGCTCACTTCCCATCTCTTGCTATCTGTCTCTGAACCCCAAGTAGAAGTAGAAATAAAAAATCCCTGGCTTCTCCCCTGGCTGATGTAGCAACTGAGGCCACAGTCCCGGTCTGGCCAATCTACTCACCCAGGATCAGCAGCAGCAGCAGCAGCAGCCACAGAAGCATGGGGACCTGGCCTGATGCAGCGCAGGGCCAGTCTGTCTCAACAAAAGCCAGGCTTAGCTTCGAGAGGGAGGATACGAGCCTGCTACTAAGATGAGACCTGCGAGAATTAGAAAAGGAGAAGATGAGCTTAGTATTATACTTTGTCTTATGGTCTAAAACTGTGAACATGGCTACCGTCCTAAAGGCTATTTGTACCTCAGTCTTGGCAGCTGTGCATTTTTAGAAGCTGGAATTCATCTTCCAACAGTTCAGGTCTTTCAGGAGAAGTGTCTCCAAGGCTGTGCCTGGGTTCTCTGGAAATGCCAAGCTGTGGATTTGCTAACATTCAAATAAGCTCTTCTTCCTTTTTCAAATGGAAAACCCCCGTATTACTTTGAATTCACACAGCCTTTGGTTCCACATGAGGCTCTTAATATAGACTCACCTCATGAGTGTGATGTGAATCACACAAAGTCAAAGGTACGCAAAAGCCTTTTTGTCCTTTACATAAGTCGCATGAGGCTTCTGAACAGGAATGTGACAAAATTATACAGATTAGCAGAATGGACTGCCCCTAAGTTCCAAGTAGATCTGTGCAAATTAGGAGATGAATGAACAACTGTACAAAGAAGAACCCCTGTTTTAAAGTCAGAGCCCTTCTCAGAAAGGTCTTCCCTTACCTTGCTTGCAATCAAAGAGGTCGCACCCTGTTATTTTGTTTCAGGCCTTCTCTGCTTTTTTACATAGCGTTTATCACAATTGGTAATTACTTTCCATGTTATTGCTTGTTTGGGGTCTTCTCATCTGTTAACATCGAAGAGCTCATGTTTGTCCTATCCGTCATTATATACAACTTCCTCTGACAGTTCTTTCTTGAAAGTGGGCCTTTAATGAAGGTTTTTTGAGGAACTGTTGAATAGACTGTGCAAAACTAACTCCCCTCCTCCATGAAATTTAAATACCACTGATATACTGTTAATCTGATTAGGTGCTGTATGTATAGCTGTGCTTTATGCATAAAAAGGGTAGGATTTTTTTAAATCTTCCCAAGAACCAAATTTTGCCTCCTTGAGAGGGATAGCACCCCTGCTAGGAATGCAGATTTCAGATGTAGAGACAAATCATTCTCAGAAATCTAACTAACAAGATAAAGCTTGTGACCACTCAAAGGGACCATTACATTAGAAATGCAAGACAATCTCAGAACAAATGCCCCATCTTCAGGGAGGTCAACCCTGAGCATGTGAAGAAAAGAGGTCCTCTTTTGTAAAAAGTAGCACTTCATTCTGTCTTCCATGGAAGATACCAAATTTTGTCTTTCTATATGTATTTTGTCTTTCTATATGTATACATATATTAATTGGTTGTATACTATCTATTTCTCTCATTAGACTGTAGTATCACAAGGACTGGAAATGTGTCTGATCTGTTCTTTATTGTGTTTTAATGCTTAGCAGACCACTTGTCACATACTGATTTGTCAATAAATACCTGCTGAATGAGTGAACAACCAACAAACAATAAGGAGCAGAATGACAATAGAAGAGGATCGGATGTGTTCAAATATGTCCTTAGTCACCCCTGGTTAGAGGTTTCTGCAGTATTCTGGGGAAGAGGTATTGGTTATATCTTTTTATTTAAATTAAATTAAGCTGCCTATTTAAACAATACCCAGTCTATTTATAGTGCAGGGTCATTTTAAGCTAGTAATTGTACAGTGTGAGTGCCACTTCTGAGAGGTCTTCTCTGACCTCCCAAATCTGAGCTAGGTGTTCCTCTCCTATGTGTCAATAACTCTTTTGTTTTCTTCACTTCCAGAACTTGTCATAGTGAAGTGTGATTTCCTATCCCTTTGACAGTATTCCTTGGTAATCTAAGTATCTTAGGGAAGGAAGAAGCTAGGTTCACTTTTTATTTTTCTGTGGCCAGCACAGTCATCAGCACAAGACTCAGTTGAATATGGATAGCTTTGAAATGTATTGTGTCAAAGTCAGCCTAATTCTATATGTGAATAAATGCAAATTTATTTCATGGTCAAGAGTGAGGATATTGTTGATTATCCCCAACAGATGTTTCCTGTGGTTAGAAAGAGGTGCTCAGCAGACAATCTTTTGAATTTAATTGCTTATCTGTGGCCAAAAGTATTGCATTTTCTGTCTATCCCTGTTAAGACAAAGTCTCATGTCTTCATTATAGGACCAGCACCTAACACAGTTCCTGACACTTAGTAGAGGATTATCAAATCAAATACAGAGTGCCCAGTTAAATTTGAATTTTACATAAAAAACAAATAATTTTTACTATACCTATGTTCCATATAATATTTGGGATATAATTATACTAAGAAAAGTAGCCACTGTTTATCTGAAACTCAAATGTAACTAGAAGTATTATATTCTTATTTGCTAAATCTGGTAACTTCAACTGAATAGAATCACTCTTAATTTGCATGAGGAAATGACTGTATAATTCAGTTGAGATACTTGTTCTCTTCCCCGTGCATGCACCTCCTAGTCTCCTCCCTTTGCTCATGAATTCACTCTGCCCTGGAAGAAGTGAAGTACCTTATCTGATTGGTAAATTTGGGGAGAATAACTGAGAAATGCTTAACTCTGCTCCGTGCTCTATCCCTTGGATGCAAGCCTGCTGACAGAGGGGTTTATGAACAAGAATAGACCTTCCCCTGTGTGGAGGGAAGGAAGGTGAGGGATGGGGGGAGCACAAACAGACTCTAGAGTTTGAGAACAAATTATCAGAGACACGAGCAATTGGGGCATGGGCCTACATGTAAGTGAACTAAAACAAAAGAACAAATGCACACGAGCTATATATTCACAAGGAGAGGATTTGGAGAGAGCTGGTCCTATAGCTCTCAGCCTTGGCTTTATTTAATAAAAGAGCAGGGCATTTTTTAGATTGAAAAAGCTAATTCTGAGCCATCATTTAAATTTAACTGCTGAGCTTGAACAAGAGGCCTGCAGCCTTAGGGCCTGTGGTTTTGTGACCTTGGAGGACAACATCAGCTTACGGTGGCCTTGTTCATAGGTCGGTGGCTGATTCTACAGAGGTCAGACAACACTGATGGATGGCAATAAGCAAAAGGCACAAGAGCATCATGAGGGACTTCAAGAGAGCTGCAAAGCCTTTGTACATGGGGCAGATAAGGAGAGGGTTTACCTGGGAGCAGTAGATGTATAGATGGCCACAAACGCTGCCTAATAACAGAGCCTTGGGGCTGCAAAAAAAAAAAAGTCCCACAGTAGGCCAGGTTGCTTTTTCTAAGCAGTCATAGCTGAAATGGATAGTCTTTTTGGGCAAAAGTAGAAATCTCAACAGCTTGTTTAGGCACTAAAAGCAAGAATATTTTTAGCTGTAAGAGTCCTTGTATGCTACAAAGCACCAATAAAGCTCTAGTTTCAAATTGCTAGTACCAAGCCTAGAAAGACTCCCTATCTCAGTCACCCCAAATCTTACCCTGCATTTAGACCAAAGAGCAAACAGGAAGGATCACTCTTGGTGTTCTCTAACCTCAAGGGTGAAAAATATTGAAGAATAACTGAAAAGGTTTAAAGATTGCATAGTTACTGTAAATGAGTGTGCAGGTCTGTCCTGTATCTTACAGGAAGGTGACTGACAAATTTATGGAATTCAAAAGGATGATACAGAGACCGTCTAATGTCTGTCCATATTGTCACAGTCCCTAGAGAAGGGCATGACAAGGGCGCAAGCACACCTGTACATTCCTGAACAATATTCCTGAGAGCTAAGGCACCTCCCCTTATCTCCTATGCACTCCCAGTGAGTAGCTTCAGGGGATCATTGACTTCCCTGTAGTCTATGCCCCATCAACTGAAAGATGCAAATCTTCTTTTACTCCCTTTTTCTGGGTGGTTATAAGGTTGAATAATATAATATATAATCGTAAGCCTTGTGAATTAAATAAATTTTGTATCAATGTAAGCTTTGTGATTTGTATAACTTTTGTGTAATGCACAATGTCTTAGGCCCTTTATGGCAAGCATGATTGCTGCTTCTGCCGGGTCCTACTGATAAAAGCTATAAGATACCTCTTATACCCGGCACCAGGAAGTCTGGACAGAAAAATGTCACTATCAATAAATGTGGCTGAAACTGAAGTTCTACACAAAGCTCTGCTGGTCACATGGCTAATGTATAGGTACCAACAACTCTGGACTATCAAGGTGAACTGTAAAGGCCTAGAGGGTGAGCAGAACCATTTTAGAAAGACCTCGAGTCTGTCTCTGCTTCCTGAATTTGAACTCAGAAATAAACTTCTTTCTACCAGTTCCCTGCTCTTTGAGTTATTGGTATCAAGGGCAGCAGTCGAGTGTTACTTGGACCATAACAAGGGGACAAATATCAGTTTCTTGAGGCTCATAGTAGGAAGGATTAGATTTCCCTAGACTCTTTGGGGCACAGGTTACAGAAATATACACAAGACTTTCATTCCAGGAATGTGTTGAGATACATTTTCCATGGAAATAAATGTGGGACCAAGGTAAAAATATTACTCAAGAGGCAGACTTCTTAGGCCAGTACAATTCCATATCAAGCAACCTCTGGTCTGCTTACTCAAGGCATAGATACTAAAAAAAAAAAGAAGAAGAAGGAGGCAGGTGCTATGTCACTTAAGAGGTGTCTCACAAAGCTCAGAACTGAGATGTCCACTGAGGTGTCAGAAGGACTTCAAAGAGGAAGTGAAAATCAAAAGATTTGAATAGATGCAGTGGGAAAGAAAGTCACAAAATAAATGGTTCCACCCCCAAAATAGTAAATGCTTAGTATTTATGTTAACCTCGTGATAGGAGTTTCTCACAACTGAGTTGAAGTTCAACGTTTCTGAGTCAATGGTACCGACTGGTATCCTGCTAAAACTAAACAAAGAATTTATTTATTCTCTTTTCTTTATATGTGAATGGATTTCTGTTATAGTCTGTAGAGACATTATGTAAGTATGGGTTCTAAGAGTGTAAGTCTGTTTAGTATTACTATTCTAGAGTTGAGGATTGGATTTTTAAAATTCAGTAGATATGGGGTCTGTGCTGTGATAATCTGTTATGCCCTATTAATCCTTAGAACTCATTAAAACTATGCCTCATGAGAGTCTTGGCATTGAATCAAGCAACCTCTGATGTTTTGAAAGAAATTATTCAGTTCAGCTGTGAGACAGTACAGACAGTAATTGCTAAAACAACCTTAGCTCCATCTACACATTGAGAACTTACTCTTAGCTGAGATTAAGCAGAATGAGAAATCAGGGGCTGGGGGTTTCTTTAATTTCTTTGGACTTTTAACTCTTAAAGATAATTTCATTTAAGGTTTTAGTTTATTTGAATTTCAATGTGTCTGGAATTTTTTTATAAGGGGAATTAATTGTGAACATTAATTTCTTCTTGGGGATATTATGAACGGAAAAAAGAATTTGTAGTAAAATTTTTGGCATCTCAACATTACTGTAATTTTATAATTGGAGGATCTTATGTTATTGTTTAATCTTGTTGCACAATCTCTGAACTGCTTATTGGACTTAATTTGGCATGGAAAATATAATTATAGCAAAAATGTAGCCTTGGATTCCAAATGACATTGGTATTATATAATCAATATTTTTATCTGAATCGTCTCAGAAAATTCAACACCACTGTCCACCAGCAAGCCCATGAGGATACCCGTAACAGCAGAGTTGGTCCTAGGGGTGCAGCTTCATAAATGTAGGTGACAGCCCTGGGGACTCTGATAGCTACTGCTGGCAATACAAACAAAAATGAGATAGAGTCCCTAAAAATCCTCAAGGAAGTACACAAGTTTTAAAAGTTTTTATAATGAAGAGAGCTAAATATGCTAAAGGAGTATACACATATAAATACCTTGTTCAATAATGTACTATTGAACAAGGTATTTACATGAGAAAAATGTTTGTCAAAGAAAGTTTCTGCATGAGAAAACAAAAGAAAGTCACAGATTTTCCACAGTCAGATAGAATAGAGATCTAACCTCACTTGTACTTTATCCTAACAAGAATCAGGATTTTTAAACCCCATCTTTCTGATCCTAAACACATTTGAAAGCTTAATACTCAATAGAATAAAATATAAATAGAATATAATTCTCTCTCTTCCCCTTCCTCCCCCTTTTTTCCTCTTTGTGTATCTTTCTTTTTGATTCACAAAGCTGATCATAATGTTCTGTTGATGAGCTAAAATACCGTAAGAGTGACATACTTAGGTGAGGCAAAAGAAAGAAGGATGCACACATAGAGATTAAGTGCAAAGAGATGAGGATTTCTGGTTTATTGACTGTGAAACTCTTTAAAAGGCTTGAAAGTAGTTATGTCTTAGGGTCAAATGTTCCCTGAGAGCCAAAATGGTGGATAAAATGCATCATTATTATATTGAAATCTTTACTAAATATGTTTCTCTATAGTTTTTTTTTTTGGTCTTTATGTCTTCTGATGTTTTTATATTTACTTCAGTAGAGGTCTTAAATATCTCTTGCTATCTTTATTCTTAGGCATGCTATTGACAATTTTATATACATATATTGCATTTCATTCTATTTTTATTGATGTAATAAAGACATTCATTGGTTTTTTTCATATAGATTGTTTTATCTAGTAATCTTTCTAAACTCTTGTGTTAATTGCAATAATTTGTCTACATAACCTTTTGGATTTGCTATATATGCAATCATATTATCCATGAATAATACTAGTTCTTTTTCCCCTGTTTAATTCTTATATTTTTGTCCTTAGCTTTCTGCAATGAAAAAGTCCACCAGGCAATGCTGACAAGTATACTGGTCCACTGTGGTGCTATGGGCTTTCTTTGTTGTTTGTTTTTTATAGAAGCAAGTGCTTGTTATATTGTCTGGGCTGGTCTCAAACTACTGGGCTTAAGCAACTCCCCTGCCTCAACCTTCCAATGTGCTGAGATCACAGGACTTAGCCTGTGCCCAACCTTGTTTTTAATTTGTTCATATTTCTCTTCTTTAAATTTTCATGAAAGTTTCCTATACATTCTTCAAGACCCAGACCAAAGTTATTTTATCTATGCCAACATATAATATTGTTTCTTCCACAGTCAGATACTTAGGTTTGAAGACTAAAGGGAGGAAGTGGGATATAACCCTTGACGTCTCTTACTAACCTGACTTATGACCCACTTTTTTTTTTTTTTTTAATTGGATTCTCACTCCATCGCCCAAGCTGGAGTGCAGTGGCACACTACGGCCACCCCAGCATCCATCTGCTGCGGTCCACGATTTTTCCGCCTCAGTCTTCCAAGTAGCCGGAACTACAGGCGCGCGTTACCACGCTCCGGTAATTTTCTTTATTTAATGTATAGACGAGGTCTCGCAGAGTTGCCTGGGCTGGTCTCGAACCAGGCAATCCACTCTCCTCGGCCTCCCAAAGTGCTGAACCACCGAGCCCGGCCTATGACCCACTTTCAGCATATTTTCTTTCCATTCTTAGGACTTTGGCCTCTGCTTAGACGTTTTACAAGAGAGAATGCTTCCACTGAGAAACACAATTCCATTGATCTGAAAACTGAGCCTGTGGCCAGGCAGTTTGAGTGGAATTGGCTCACACGACTATGGAGTTCCATAACAGGGTCTGCAGGCTGGAGATCCTGGATTGCCAGTAATGTGTCTCAACCCAAATCTGAAATCCTCAAAACCACGGAAACTGATGTGTCATTCTTGTCCAAGGCCTGAGAAACCATAGGTGGGAGGGCACAAGCATAAGTCCTAGATTCCCAAAGCCAGAGAGCTTGGGGGCCTGATGTCCAAGGGCAGAAGAAGAGTGTGTCCCGGTTCCAAGAGGAAAGAAATCCTTTCTTCTGCCTTTTGTGCTATCCAGGGCCCCAGATGATTGAATGGTGCACACTCACCTTAAGGATGGATCTTTCCCACTTAGTTCACCTCAGATTCACATGCCTATTTCCTCTGAAAATACCCTCACAGATACACCCAAAAATAATGCTTTACAATTCTTTAATTATTCTTTAATTCAGTCAAGTTGACACCTAAAATTAACCATCGCTCTTTGTTGGCAGGAATTACTTACTATTATTATCAAGGTAAATGAGATTGCCAATACAAAATGGGGATGGACAAGAGTAATCCTTTAATTCAGAACCTCTCTAGCGGCATCTTCTAGTACTTTCAACAGTAGGACTTTAAAATTTATTGACATGCAATTATTCATTATCTCTTTTGTTAAGTTTCCATATATCCATAGCTAGTTACCCTTTCATATGATGTATTTTGTTATCTGCATTTTTTTATTTTTCTTTTCTCCTAATCAGTCTTGCTGGATATTCAGCTCATTAGTCTTTTTATAGAAACAGCTACTGGTTTTGCTGTTACTCTCCCTTTCTAAGTTTTTGTTATTGTTGTTGTTATTTTATTTTTTTGTCTTATCTTTACTACTCCTTCCCTTTTTGGGGGGAAAATTCTGTAATTCCTTTTACAAGCTTTTTAAGTTGAATGGTGGATTTCTTGACTTTAATTTTTCTTTGTTTAATTAATTCAATAAATAATAATTAGTTAATTCAACAAAATTCCTTCTAAATATTGCTCTAGCTGTGTCCTATATTTTTCACATTGTGCTTTTATTATCATCTTGTATTTTATAATATTCTTTATGATTTCCTCTTTAATTAAAATGTTATTTTGAGTAAGTTTTTTCCTCTTTTGGCAGACATGCAACTATTTTTACTATCTTCTTTAATTTGAATTTTATGGTTAGAAAACATATATTAGCTTTTTATTGAATTTATGACTGACTCATTTAATGTTCCATGTGTATTCCCAAAGAAAGTAAATTTTTGTTTCATGTAAATTTATTTATATTTGACTTCTTTACTCAAATTATGCTTTTATTTACCTTTTGTTTATTTTATCTATTGGTTTCCAGAAGGGTTGTATTAAAAACTTCAACTACAATTGTTGATTTGCTTTGTCTTCCTCTATAGTTCTGACTTGTTGCTATATATATTTTGAGACTATAGTGTTACATGAGTGTATACTTGGGTTAGTAATGTGTTCCTAATTTTTTGGCTAATATTTACTTTCAATGTTCATTTCTTATTCTTTTTATTTAACTTTTTTGATTTGTTTTAAATGTGCAGCAAATTGTTAAAATAAAAATTCTAACCATATATTATGATTCAATAGCTGTAAAATTCTAAAAAAGATGCCAAATCACTAAATGTGACTTCTGAATTATATTCTGAGAAGATGCTTTCTGACTTCTCAACTCCCCATCTGTTAAGGAATGTAAAAGGGTTAGGAGAGTGGATGGATTTAGAGTCTGTAATCCTAAGTGATGTATCACAGAAACAAAGAACTGAATACCACATGTTCTCACTCATAATTGGACCCTGAACAATTAGCATAACACTATAAGAAAGGGATTGGCAGTAGTGAGAAACTGCCAGGCAGGGAGCAGGGGGAGGGGCAAATTTCATCAATAAGGGTACCTGATCCCAAACCAGGTGATGTGCAGACAAAAGTGTGAGGCTCAAACTTTACCTATACAATGACATTTATATCCCTAACCCAGAATTGTACTCCACACCTTTAAAACAAAATAATAATAATAATAATAATAATAATAAAAGGGTTAGGAGAAAGTAGAAGAGAAAATTGTTAAGTGCACTTTTTGGGCAGAGCTGTTGTGCTGGATTTCTTTCCCCACTTCCAATTGTAGGAGGACTGGTTTAGTGTGATATTTCCTTTGCCTTGGAGTTGATGAGGGAGATTTTTTTTAAATCTCAGAGAACTGGCCGGGCTCGGTGGCTCAGCCTGTAATCCCGCGCTTTGGGAGGCCGAGGCGAGTGGATTGCCTGAGCCCGCAGGTTCGAGACCCACCTGGGCAACTTGGCGAGACCTCATCTCTACAATAAATCAAAAAATTAGCCGGGTGTGGTAGCATGCACCTGTAGTTCCGGATACTTGGAAGGCTGAGGCAGAAGGATTGCCGGAGCCCAGCAGGTCGAGGCTGCGGTGGCCAGGAGCGGCCACTGCACTCCAGTCTGGGGGAAAGGGTGAGACTCCAATTCAAAAAAACAAAACAAAAAAATCTCAGAGAACTCTGAAATATGTTCCTGTATTCAAAAGAACACAATAGATCCTGACTTGACACTTTTCTAGCAAATTAAATGTTTCAGTGGTGTGCCTGGGAGAGAGCTTTCTCTGAGTTTGTTGGCATCAGAAGAGTGAATTTTCAGAATCTTACAGAACAGGAAGAGACCGAGAGAGCCAGTATGTGCTCATCTTAGGTTTTGTCTAATAGGGCCACCTAGAGGTGTGAAGAGACCCTAGATATAAGCAGCAGGAGGTGCATACCCAGAGCTGGAGAAGAAGTAACAAGCTACCACCTGGACTAAATATGCATTTGTATGGTTCAAGGAAACTTCAAAGGGAGAGACCCAACAGGCTATTTTTGAATAGCCAATTAGAGCCTCCATAAAAAGGAAAGTATGCCTAGATGCTCTTAAACCTACTCTTTTCTTTTTTTCTTTTTTTTTTTTTTTTTGAGTTGGAGTCTCACTCTGTCGCCCAGACTGGAGTGCAGTGGCCGCTCCCGGCCACCGCAGCCTCGACCCGCTGGGCTCCGGCAATCCTTCCGCCTCAGCCTTCCAAGTAGCTGGAACTACAGG
>CAUYQG010205660.1:0-31403 GCA_963574415.1 Tarsius wallacei | reverse complement strand
GGTCTTCAAGCTCTGAGATTCTTTCTTCTGCTTGGGTAATTCTGCTTTCCATGCTTGTCATTCTGTTATTTATTTCACTCACAGTATTCTTTATTGCTGTTATCTCAGTTATCATCTCCTTCCTAATTTCTTCTTGGCTCTCTTCCATTCTCTTTAATGTCTCCATTATTGTCTTGATATCTAGAGTTGTAGTTTGAAACCTGTCATTTTGGGGGCTCTTCATTGTTTGCATTCCAAAGTCAGTTTTCTCAGTGTCTGCCTTCCCAGGGGTCTGGGGGAGACCCATATTCTTCTTTTGGTTTTTCTTCATTTTTGCTGTTTTTTCCCTCACTACTTTTTCCTTTCCTCCACGTCTCTGTCTTCTTTAATTCCGTTATTCAACTATGGGGGGAAGCTGTGATTCAAACTCTATATGCAGATCCTGGTATCTGGTATCTGCTGACAGGTGTGTGGATAATCTGAAGGCCTCTTCCCACTGCTTTGGAATCTGGCCATGCAGTGGGGTTGTAGGTTTGCTCCCTTGAGTCGCCAGCAGGTGGTGCTGTCTCATGGCTCCAGATGGTGTTTGCTTGTCCCACCGGGGAGAACACATGCTTTTTCTCTTTAGAATTGTTACTTTTAAGATTTGAGCAGATTGTCACCAAGTTGATTTACATGTTCACTTCTTCAACAATTGTTAATTGAGCATATAGTATGTACCAAATATTGTGTGGACACTGAAAATTTTGCAAAACAAGGCAAAAAATAACACAAAAGCATGTTGATGCCTCCAAAGGATTTATGATCCAATGGGAAAGAGAGATATAAATCAGACAAATATACAACTAAAACTGTGCTAGTTGAAGTACATGGTTCTTTGGGCTATGACTTGGGGTGATTGGAAAACTGATACATAGGAAAGCAAAATTGAGGATAAGTCCTTCATTTTAAGGAGAGAGTGTAGAGGAGTAGAAATGTAAAAAATTGGAAAGCTTGACAAATTAAACAGTCTAGCAAAACAAAATAAAACCAAGAACTGTGTCTTGATTGAGAGAACAGAAAAAATGGTAGTGAGCGAGCAACGAGATATAAACAGACTTTCACCTGTGTGAAGAATGTTGAAAGTATCTTCAGAACCTACGAAGCTAGTGACAAGGGCTTGGCCTGCTCACATGAGTCTTTTGAAAAGTTCACTCTGCTTGTAGTCTGAAAAACTACCAGTAGTGAAGCAAGACTGAATACACTGAGTCAAGTGAAAAGACCTCTGTATTAGTCAGTGCATAGGACATAAGTTAGTAGAAGTTTTTTGTTAATATTTTATTAGCTAATTTATATAACTTAGAACCATCACAATTAAGGAGTAGCAACTTTTTAGCTATGGAATGATGGTATCTTACTGGCCATTAAATAAAATGAATTCCTTATTAAACTCGTATTAAAATGGAAATCTTTATGCCAACATTCATTAAAATAGCAAAAAAAACAATTTGCAAGATTTCAAGGATGAAAATAGAAATAGAAGCTGCAAGAACAAAAGTTGATTGACTCCAATATTACTGAATGTGACATAAATTTCTACTTAAATTATTCATTCCACTTCCTAACTAAAACTTACTTTCTCCAGGAGGCTATATAATCATCATTTTAATGCTAGTATTTTAATAAGTCTCTAATCAATTTTAAATTTCTTTTATGTAACAAATTTTCAACCTGGGAATTGGAAATCCTAGTGGTACTTTAATATGCATTATATAGAAATATAGGAACTGCAGTCCTTGAAAAAAAAAAAAGAAGCAGCAGACGTGAGGGACAGTACATTGATCAAGGTTCTGCAAAGAAACAGAAATAATAGAACATACAAACACATTCCTATATATATTGAAAGAGAAAAACAGCAAGAAAGAGTGCATGCTTGTGTGTGTGTGTGTGTGTGTGTGTGTGTGTGTGTGTGTGTATGAAAAGGAATTGCTGGCAAGTCCAAAATCTGCACAAGTCATGTCTAAGTCAGAGTACAAAGGCCAGGAGCTGCTGTGGAACCAGGAAGAGCCAATGTCATGGTCTGAACGCTACCAGGAGGGAGAATTCTCTCTTACTTTGGTAAAGGTCAACCTTGTTTTTTAAAAAAATAAATTTAGACCTTTTACTGATTGGGTCAGGCCCACCCACATGATGAAGGACATTCTGCTTTACTCAACTCTATTTTTACTAAAATCTATCAGTTAAAATGTTCATTTTATCCAAAAACAGACTCACAGAAATGCCAAAAAATATTTACCTAATATCTGGGTACCACATAGTCTGATCAAGTTGGCACATAAAATTGATCATCATGGATGGATTTGGAGTTAATTCAACAGATACATACATTCCTTCCACCCACATACATAATCCAAAAATTTAAAATGTGAAATCTACTGTCTTATTCTTACTTTCAGGTAATTGCTTTCCTCTTTTCTTTTTTCTCACAAGATGCCAGTTCTTTATAGAAGAGAAAAAAATGAAGTCAAACTTAAATGTATTTATATCCAATTAAATGACATATTTACCTACATTTTTTGCTTTAAAATGTGGTTTAAAAAGTTGTTTGTTTGTTTGTTTTGAGTCAGGGTCTCACTTTGCCACTAATACTGGAGTGCAGTGACACAAGCATGGCTCACCACAGCTTCAACTTCCTGGCCTCAGGTGATTTTTCCATTTTAGCCTCTTGAGTAGGTGGGACTACAGGGGAGCACCACCATGCACAGCTCTTTAAAAAAAATTGTAGAGATGAGTCTCACTATATTGCATAAGCTGGTCTCAAACTTCTGGGCTCATGCAACCCTCTCACCTTGGCCTTCCAAAGTGCTGAAATTACCAACAGGAGACACCATACCAAGCATGCTTTGGTTTTTGCTAACTAATTACTAAGCTTTTAACTTCATGCATCAATACTAACAGACAGTTAGGTAACAGAATATAAAGAGATAGAAGCAGACAAAAGGAATTAAGATATACTTTTATAACAATTCAGAATTTTTGTTACTTTTGTACTATACAGAATAGATAATTTTTTCTGTATAAGAGCATTTATTTTTCAAATACAGCATATCAAAGTCAGAATACTGGAATATTTTACATATATTTACAATTTCATCACACTATTAGGTTAATTAGCTGTCATAAACAATTTTCCAATTGATATATGTTGAAAATTACAATTTTTTGAAAGCAATGTGAATTTAAAACAACTGTTAATGGGTTTGAAATAAATGACATAGAAATTATTTAAATTGATACTTATTTAAATAAGAACATTATGACTTTTCAAAAAAAGAAAAAGAATAATAGCACAGGTGATATGAACTGAAATGTGTCACCATAAATTCATATGTTGAAGCAAACCCTAATCACCGGTTTGACTGGTGAAGCACTAATCTCCAATGAGACCGTATTTGGAGATAGGTCCTTTAGTAGATAATTATAGTCATATGAGGTCATTAGAGTCAGAACCTAACAGGAATAATACTATTTTAAGAGTCCAGAGAGCACTCCCCACCCCCGGCGGTGTATACACATTGAAGAAAGGTCATGTGAAGACATGTGGGGAAAGCAGCTAGATGCAAGCCTGGAAGAGGGCCCTCACCAGAAACTGTATTGGCTAGAACTTGGATTTTGGACCATGAATAAATAAATGTGTGCTGTTTACACCTCCCAGTCTGTCGTATGTTTTTTAATGGCAGCCTGAGCTGATTTATACATTACAGGCTAAGTCCATGTTTTTCAGCTAATTCCATACCCAGAGTATTTTGCTGTTCCATTTTGTTGATATGTGTAGTTCATGTTTTCAAAACTTGAATGCATGCATTTTTATATGAATTGTAATTTTTGTTATCTGTAATATAGATGCTTCATGAGAGATTCACCAAGTATGTCACTCAGATTTGGTGTGAATGTAAACCTCAGTTTCATTTGGTTATGAGTTTTGGAGTCAGAGACAGATGTTTACTTTAGACAATATTGCCTTTAAAGCAATGATCAAATTCTGTCTGGCCCATAGAAAGGCAAGACTGAACTTCTGATTTTCCCTCCAGACTTGCTTCTCGCACCATTTTCGCCATCTTGGTAAATGGTGTCACTCTCCAGTTCTTGTGGAAGCCAAAAAAATGTGCTGCTTTGTGATTTGAATGTCTTTGTTGAATGCCCCTTACTAGAGGAAGACTTTCCTCACTATTAAATAAAAAATAGGAATACTACTTGTCTATCATAATTCTCTACATAATATTTATCACAAGTTGATATAATAATTTCTTAAAAGTATTCATTTGTGTGAATATAGCCTGTCTTTCCTGCTAGCATTTGAACTTCATAATCAGGAAACCTTAATTTCATTCACTGCTTTATTCCTAGTATTGGAGTTGTCCGGTCACATGTTAAGTTGTTGAAAGAAAAAAAAAATTATTAAATGAATAATACTCAGCAAAGTTCTGAGAGGTATTATTCACTTTAGTTTACAAGAACAGAGATATTAAACCACTACTAAAATTCTATTTAACTTTTGTGAGATTTAGGTTTCTTTATTCTAAACTTGGAAATAAGACTTAAAAAGATTGATTAAATTTTTTTTATAAGATAATGAAGTCAAGTTCTGTAGCAGAACATTTATCACACAATAGGCTTTTTATAACTATATTTGCATGATTTTTCCTGAGTTGGTCGAAACAAGAGTTTTACAATTGAGTTTGTATTTTTTCCCTGATAGCTTATAACAGATAATATTTTGTCAGTTAAATTTCAAGTAACCAGTCATCTATGCAAAAATAGGAAAGCAATAATCTTCTAATACACTGATAAGGAAAAACTTTAGATATAAATGTATATGCTGTAAAACTCATCTCTTAGTGGTCAGTAAGGTAATATTTTGTAACTATATACTTCTGTGAATTGTCACAATAAAGATATAAAAATTTCTATTTTCTCAAAAACTTTCCTTATGCATCTTGGCAGTCAACCATCAACCGCAAAAAGAACCCCAACCATCAACCTCAAAAAGAAGACTCTTGACTACTGATGTTTTTTCCCCTATAGTTTTGCCTTTATCATACATATTTCACAATTATTTTCTCCCAGTCTGTGACTCATTGTTTTATTTTTGAAGCAATGCCTTTTGAAAGACAGATATATATAATTTTTATAAAGTCTAATTTATCAAATTTGTCTTTTGTGATTTGTGTCTCATGTCTTATGTCTAAAAATTTTATATACCCAAGGTGAAAGTATTTTTTTTTAATGTAATTCTAGGAGTTTTAAAATTTCAGATGTAAAATTCATTTCTAAAATTTATTTTCAGTTAATTTTGTATTAGTTGTGATGTGTGGGTTAAGATTTATTTATTTTTGGTATGAGGAAGTTCAATTACTTTAGCACAATTTGTTGAAAAGACTATGTATTCTTCATTAAATTTCTTTTATACTCTTGTAGAAAAGTACATATCTATTTCTGGATTTATATACCTACAATTTTGCCATTATATTATTGGCTTGATTACTTTCCTTCATGGTAATTACTTAACATGTACTGCATATTTTCAATTTTTTTTCAAAATTGTTATTATTCTAGATATTTTGAATTTCAGAATCTAGTTGTCAATTTCTACAAAAAATATTACAGTACTGTTATTGGGATTGCATTGAATTTATGAATTAGATGGAAAGAGGTAACATTTTTATAGTATTGAGTCCTCCAATCCATGAACATGTAATATATTTTAATTTATTTAGGCTTCTTTTGATTTACTTCAACAGTATTTTATAATGCTTAGCTTACACAACTTGAACATATTTTGTGAAATTCACACCTAAGTGTTTCATGGATTTTTTTTGTGTGTGTGTGCTATGTCACATAGTACAGTAATTTTTCTCTCCAACCATCTGTTTATCCTGTGACATTGCTAAGCCCATGTATTAGGTAAAATAGCATTTGCAGATTCTTCTAAGATAGACGATCAGCATGTCAGTGTAGTAAATAGGACTATCTCTTCTTTACCAATTTTATACTTTTATTTCTTAATTAATTTCTGTCTTATTGCACAGTATTGGGCATCAGTCCCATGTTGAATGGGAGTGATGAAAACAAATCTCTTTTCTTCCATCTTAGGAAGAAAATATGTCCTTTATCAGGTTGTGAAATTTTCCTATTTTGCTTAGAGTATTTTATTATGAAGTGTTATTGAACTTTGTCAAATGCTTCTTCTGAATCTCTTGAGGTGATATTATGCATTTTTTTAGCATTGATATTTTGATGCTGAATCTAACTTGTGCTCCTGTATAAATTCCACTTGATCATGACATATTATTTATCTATCTTTTTTTATCTATCATCTGTCTATCTAATCTATCTATCATTTTTCTGTGACTGGATTCAATTTTCTATTATTTTGTTGGAGATTTATGCATTTTTATGGCGGATTTTATTTTTAGTTTTCCTGCCACATAGTTGTCTAATTTATTTATTTGTTTGTTTGTTTATTTTTGAGTTGGAGTCTCTGTTACTCAGGCTAGAGTGCAGTGGAACAATCATGCTTACTGCAGTCTCAACTTCTTAGGATCAAGAGATCCTTCTACCTCAACCTCCTGAGTACTTGGGACTACAGATCCACACTGCCATGCCTTGCTTATATTTTTATTTTTTGTAGAGATAAGATCTCACTGTATTGTCCATTGTGGTCTCAAATTCCTGGGCTCAAGCAATCCTCCTGCCTCAACCTCCTGAAGTGATGATATTATAGGAGTGAGCCACCAGGCTTGACCAATTTATCTGATTTTAGAATAAGGGTAATGATGTCTTTAAAAAATAAGTTGCAAATATTTTCTCTTCTTCTGTATTTTTGAGTAGTTTATGTAGCATGGGTAGCTGTTTCTCAGTTAATCTGTGGTAGAATTTGCTAATGAGTTGTCTTGTACTCAAATTTTATTGTTGTTGAAAGAACTTTGCCTATATAATGTTCAATTTCATTAACAAGCATGACTATTCTGATTATTATTGTCTTCTTTTTAGGCTTTGGTAGCCTGTGTCCCTAAAGAATATTCTCTAAGCTGTTAAGTTTATGAGATTAAAGGTTTGAATGTTTTCTTATTTAAATGTAATGACCATAGAATCTGTGGTCATCTACAGTGGCATCCTCTCTTTTTGTTCTACTATTGATTACTTCTCTTCCTTTTATACTCTCTCTTTCTCCTGACTGGGTCATTCAGGCTAAAGTTTTATAATTTTATTTTATTATTTCAAAAAAACAGCTTTTTTATTTCATTGATATATTCTATATTTTTTCTGTTTTCTAGTGCCTTGATTGTTACAGTTGCCTTTACAATTACTTTCCTTCTTTTTTGATTTGGCCTTAATTTCATGGTCCTTTTCTAGTTTACTAAGGTCAAAACATAGATAATTGATTTAAAATATTTATATTTGTAATACAAGAATTTAATACTGTAAATTTTCCTCTAAGCCCTTTAGATTTATGTCAAAAAATTTGCTTGTTTTCATTACTGTGTTTATTTTTAAAAAAATTTTTAAATGACATTCTTTGAACCATGAGTTATTTATAAAAACAAATTTGGGGATTTTCCAGCTATTTTTTTCTCTTACCGATTTCTAGTTTTATTTAATTTTGGTAAGAAAGCATATTTTTACAATTTTAACTTATTTAAATGTGTTGAATTTGGATTTAAGTCCCAAAATAGCATCTAACTCAGCAAATACAACATGGGCTCTAAGAAGAGTTGTTTATTATGCTTTTGTTTGATGGAATGTTGTATAAATGTCTATTTGGTTAAACTGGTTGAGTGTGTTGCTCACATCTTCTATATTCTTTATGCTTTTTCTGTTTACACTTTTTATATCTAATATTGAGAAATAATGTTAAGGTCTTTATAATTGTGTTTGTGCCTGGTCTCTTTCCAATTCTATCATGTTTTGCTTCCTAGATTTTAAAACTTCATTTTAGGTACACACACATTCAGGGTTTGCTATGTCTTCTTGGTAAATAAACACTTATGCCATTGTGTAATAACCCTCCTTAACTCTGATAATGTTCTATGTGCTGAAGTCTGATTTAGGAGCTACTAATATAATTACTCTAGTATTCTTTTGCTTAGTGATAACATGGTATAACTTTTTTTTTTTTTTACTTTTATTTTTTTTTAATTTTAAAGATGTGGGGTACAATTCAGGGTTAGGTATACAATTGTTCATTATGCAGTTACCCTTGTTGATGAGGTGTGCTCCCACCCCCGCCCCGGCAGATTCCCAATACTGCCGATTCCTCCTCCTGGTATATCATTTTCTATTCTTTTGCCTTCAATATATCCAAGACTTGACTATGCCCCGATTCTTAATACATTCTAAAATGCTGCAAGTTTTCAACTGATAAGTTTGTTTATTTGTGTTTTATAATTATTCTTATTCCCTTACCCAACCCTAACCCTAACTTAAAATTTACCATCTCCCTACTTCTTTACTCTTTGTTCCATCTGTTCTTTTCTCTATTTAAAATAAAACATACTAAGTTTTTGTTTGTTGAATATTTTACTTTAATATTTACTTTAGTAGTATTCATTTCAGTATTACTTTTGCTATGTACTGTTTATTCATATTTAGTATTCTTTAAAAATTTTTGTATTACTATTAGGGTTGCTCTAGGGCTTAAAAAATATACAGTTAGTTCATTAGTCTGCCTTCAAATAATATTATATGGGTTTATGTAAAGTGTATGATCCTTACAATATATTCCCAAATCTTTCTTTCCATGTTTTTTTAGTTATCATTTTCATAACTTTAGTTTTTCTTATGCTGTAAACTTTTAACACTTTGCTACTATATTTGTATTATACTTTCAATTGTTAATATTTTTTAGAAAAATAACATTTAATGTAGAACAGTTTTAGGTTCACAGCAATGAGAATAGAAGGTACAGGGATTTCCCATATGTCCTCTGCCTGCGCACACATAACCTTCCCCACTATAAATATTCTCCACCAGAGTGGAACTACATTGGTACATCATATCAACTATCTTCTAAAGCAACTAAAATAAGAGAAAAATGTCTTTTACATTTATCTTTATTTCTAACATTTCCAGAGATTTTTGTATTTTTCTATAGGTACAATTATGTACTCTGGTATCATATTCCTTTTGCTTTAAGAATTTCTTTTAAAAAATTCTCTCAGTTCTGTTTGTGTGTACACATTATTATTTGGTTATCATTTTTTGAAAAGATATTTTTACAGACAAAGAATTATGAATTGATAGGGTTTTTTTTCTTTCAACAGTTTAAAGATGACTCGAATGACATCAGGTTTGTATAGTTTTGGATGAGATTTCTGTTTTTTTTTCTTCATCTTTGTTCTTTCCTAAGTATGTGTCTTTATTCTCATACCATCTTCAATATTTTCTGTCATATGTTATAAGATTTTCACTCAGAACAAAATAGGAAGTGATTGGAGGATTTGAGCAGAGGAGTATCATCATCTGTCCTGGTAATGACAGGATCACTATGGCTACGGTGTTAAGAACAAACTAAATGTGGCCAACAGCAGAATTAAAAAGTTCAATTAGGAGGTTATTGTAATGGTCCAGGTAATATATTATAGTTTTTTGAAAGATGTGGTGGGTCTTTTGATGTGTCAATTTGGCTTGGGTATAGTCCTCACTTATTCAATTGATTGCTAGGCTAGATGTTATTGTGAAGGGAGTGTGCAGAGGTAATTAAAATTCCTAATCAATTGGCTTTAAGTAAGGGAGGTTGTCCTGGATAGTATGAATAGACCTGATTTAATCGGCGGCAAGGCTTTAAAAGCAGGGCTGAATTTTTCTTATGGGAGTAGAATAAATTCTGCTTGTAAAAAAACAGCTTTGACCATGCACATGGATTCCAGTGTGATTGTGACCTTTTTTCCCAGTCTGCACTATAGATTTCAGACTTGCATGACTAGACCCACAAACATGCAAGCCACTTCCTTGAAATCTCTCTCTCTCTCTCTCTCTCTATATATATATATACACACACACACATACATATATAAATATATGTATATATATTCACACACACATATAAATATTCTACTAATTCTGCTTCTCAGGAAGTAAAAAAAAGGTTGGATTGTGACTATCAATCTATAACAGAAGATTTGTGTTTATATCATATATATCTATATATCCATGAACAAAATAAGTTTGAGCTATATATTCTGTAATATGTCACACTAATTGGCTATTCAATAAATATAGATCTATATCATCATTTTAATAGCTATATTTCTATTTGATAAATAAGTTCCACAAGGTGATACATTGTAATATATTCATTCGGGAGATTTGTGTCTTTAGAAGTCCAGTGTTCTTAAATATATGTTATTTACCCTGCAAATTTATTTAATTTTATTTAAAATATGAATGCATATTTAGATGCATGCAAGTTATAAAATTACACTATAGATGCTTTAGAAAATCATAAATAGAAAGACTGAAAATTATATGAAAATATTATATGAATTTCACTCCCCAAAGAACTTTCTAAGATTAATCTAGAGTATATTCCTTTTAAAAGAAAATTAAATTACCCTGTTTTTCTCCATTCATTTATTATTTATGCAATAATCCCTACATGATTTAATGGTTCATTTCAGAGTAGAATGTGCAAAGTCCTTTGCAAATGCAAGTATTATAAGCTGAAAATAATATAGCTGGTAAGCTTTGGAAAATATAAAGACTTTCACTAATACAGTGAATTCCACACCTCATCCTTAACTTACTGGTATTTCAGTGGACTGGCCCATTTTGTAAGTTTAGGTGTAATTATGGTTTGATACAGTCATTCTCTACATATTAAAGATTTCTGCAAGCTGATATTTTAGAAAAGAAGAGATAATGAAGGAGGATGGGCTGAGTGGAATGTTGTTCCTTGTTGTCACATCTGTGAGGACTGTTATTAGTGAAAAACACCCTAAGAATATATTTCATTTTTGACAAGCCATCTCTGTCAAATGATGACATGTCAGCACTTGGTGATATTTTGAAAATAATGTCAAATGCAATAGAGGAAAGAATCACGAAATCAATGGATTGTTAAAACAATACATTACATTTGATTTCTGAATACATTTTATTTCATCAAACCTAAGAGCTTTATTTCTTCTCATGCCTGACTTCATTTTTTTCTATTCTGGGTTGGGGAAGGAAACACATTTTTCTGTTCACCTAGAATTGTTCCTTCACCACATCTATTTATAGTCACAAGTACAGCAGTAATGTTTTAAGTCCTCAATTACTATTACTGATCTAAAACCTGCACTCAATTCTTAGTTCAGTCTGACATGTAGAATTTTAGCCTTTTAGCTGTTTATGTAAAATCTTGTATTTTTAAAACTCTTCTAATATGTACCACATATTCTTTCCTGCTAAGAAAAGCAATGTAATTATTATCCTGATTCTAAAACAAAACCATAAATATACAAGGATTAGAGGATTCTCACATTGCCATTTACTAGTTATATAACTTAAAACAACTTATTTGTGTTTGTGTTTGCATGTGTTTGTGGGTGTGCACACATACCTAAGGTTTTTCACTGTATAATGGAGATATTAAGAAGACTTGCCCACAGAGTTACTGTGTAGATTCAGAAAGTTCTTGTGAAACACTTAGAATGTTGTCTGGCACACAGTAAGGGTGCAGTCAATGCAGGCTTTCTATGAGGCATTATGTAACAGTTGGTATTCCACATGTAGTATTTCATCCGAAGATGGCACTGTAGGCTTTCATCATTGAAATGAGTTTGATGAATCAATAGTCGCCAATACTATAAAATGAATCCCTTGAGCATATATTTTGCAGTTCAAAAATATAGTTGGCATAAAAGATACTGTTTTAAAAGAAAACTTATTTCAGTAGCAGCTTCCGGTTCCAGCTCTGTTACCAGATGGTTATGTGACCTCGAACAAGTCACTTAGATTTATAAAATCACAGACATTTGAAACTAGTATTTGAAGTTAGCAAATTTGAAGTAATTATAATTAGAGGAATTGAAGTCAGAAATTACATAGCTAATTGGTGGCAAAATTTGAACTCTCTGTGCTGTGTTATTCAATTATACTGCCTTAATGCAGTAAACAAATATTTATTAGCAATCACTCTATGTCAGTCAATCAATGTCAACATCTATCAAGTGAGATTAGATAGACACATTATGTATTGAACTTTTGAACTCTAAAATCTTCTTTCTCTGAAACAAAATTAAGAATCATCCCAACAACTTAATTGATTCATTAAGTTTTTCAGAAATTTGAATTAAATCTTGAGATAATTTACTTAAGGAATTGAGAATTCAGCAGTCAAGTCCTGGTATCTATCAAAACTTAGGCAAATAACTTAAATTCTCTGAGCATCAGTGTTTTCTTCTGAAGAGTTGAGATGACACCTTGTAGAAGTATAATATGTAAGAAGGCCAGTGTGACTTGGCACCACGAATTCCAGCATTTCACTGTTGCCAAACTTGAAAGCCGGTTAGGTGTATAGAGTTATTAACATCAAGTTTCATCACAGGCTACTACTGCATTTCTCCAGAGTTTGTGAGGTAGAGCTTGTGAGGTAGATGCTTTCTAAAAATCAGAATTTCTTTCTATAAACTATATTGTGATGTTACCATTACTTTTTCTTCTTTAGAATCATGAAATCTTAGAGCTGCATGTGGTCCAGTCACTCAACTTTTGCCTGAGTAAATTGAGACTGAAGCCTTAACAGCAAGCTAATTGCAGAGTAGGAAGCACATTTGAGTTTTCTTAAACTCTAGTTATTGAGTAGGACTCTCACTTTTGCCCAGGCTGGAGTTCAGTGACATGATCATGACTCACCATGGCATCATTCCCTGGGCTCAGGCTTTCCTTGTGCCTCTGCCTCCTGAGTATCTGGGACTACAGGCCCACTCCACCACACCAGGCTAATTTTTTGATTTTTTTGTAGAGATGAGGTCTTGTTGTACTGCCCAGGCTAGTCGCAAACTCCTGGACTCAAGCGATCTTCTCACCTCACCTTCCAAGGTGATGGGTTACAGGTGTGAATCACTGTGCTGGGACTATTTTCTGACTTCAATAGAGCAATTAAGTAAATGAACATTTATTGACTGTCTTCTTATTCACAGTTACATGTTTTAACACAGATTATCTTGAAATAATCATCATACTGTTTTACATTTTTGAGGTTTTGTGATTAGATACCTTCAGATTTAATATTTTGTGTTTCTTAAGAATTGATACCTTTACCACTCTGAAACGTCCAAGCTAATGTTTAGTCACACCTTTTGACTTAAAATCAACTTTGCCTAATATTAGTACAGCTATAGCTACTTTCTTTCTGGTTAGGGTTTTTATGGCATAACATTTTCATCCTTTTCCATTTCCTAAGGCTTAAGAGGCTTTTTATAAGTAATATATGGTGAAGCTTTTTTTAAAACTATTCTTATAATCATATATTTTTAATTTTAGTATTTAGTCTCATTATATTTAATGTGATTACTGATGTATTGTGCTCATAACCACCATGTATTTGCTTCCTCTTCATCACTCATATTTTAAGTCCCTTTGTCTGTCCTTTCTTGTCTTCTTTTGGAATATTGAAAAATTTTAACATTTCATATTTCTCTTTTTTATACTTATAATTATTACATACCACAGTGCACAGTAAATCACTCTAAATATCACCACATGCATAATAGGCTTGTTGCCTCTTATCTGTTCCTGGTCCTGTATTGCTTGTATAAATTTCCTGACAGTGTTAGGACCCTAGAACATTCTAATTTTATTTAATTGCTCCTGCCTTTTATGCTATTGTTGTTGCAAAATTTAATTATTGATTTATGTTATATCCCATAAAACATTTTTATTGTTTATTTTTACAGACAATAGTAATTTATAGCTAGCCACTATTTACTCATTCTATTACTCTTCATTAATTTTGTGCATTTTCACGATTCTGTCAAATTATTTTTATTCGTTCTAAGGAAGTTCCTTTAGTAATCCTTTTAATATTGGCCTGTCGACAATCAATTGTCTTTATTTTTGCTTTTACAAAATTAATTTTTGTCTAATGGGTAT
Source organism: Tarsius wallacei (assembly GCA_963574415.1). NCBI lineage: Eukaryota > Metazoa > Chordata > Mammalia > Primates > Tarsiidae > Tarsius > Tarsius wallacei. Next base: position 17,306 of record CAUYQG010205660.1, on the reverse strand, counting down.
CAGTATAAATCCAGGTTGGCAATTATATATATATATATTATGTATATACATAAATTATATATATATTTCTTCTTAAAGATGACAATCTATTATCTCTTGGCTTTCATCAGCTCTTTTGTTAAGACAACTGCCAGCCTTACCACTTTTTCTTTTTTGTGCTATATGTCTCATATACTTTTGATACCAATATACATATATTTGAGAGAGAGAGAGAGAGAGAGAGAGTGAGAAAGAGAGTGACAGAGAGAGAGAAAATGTACATGCATGTGTATTTATTTCTTTGTTTCGGGACTAGATATTTTTATTGACCTTCCTTCCAATTTATTAATCCTATTTCCTATTGGTGTATAAGTTAAATGAATATATCAAGCTCTACATATTTTTAGATATAGTTGTATACAATAAATGTACAGATTTTTAGAGCCCAGATTGATGAGTTTTGACAAGTGCATATTATGTATGAACACTATCATACATTTATATAGTGTATATTAGGGTATTTCCATTACCTCACAAAGTTATGTGAGATTTCTTTTGAGTCAATTTTAGCCTTCACAAAGGCAACAGTTTTCTAATGTATATAACTACAACTATAATTATATATGGAATCATATATATGTTTGCTTATGTGTATGTGTGTATAATCATAGAGTATACATGCTTAGTGTTTGACCTCTTATATTTTTGAAATTCAGTGTTAGTTTAAGATATATCAATAGTTCATTTATTTTTAGTGCTGAGTAGTATTCCATTTATAGTTTATTTATTCTTCGGTTATTTGTGGGGATTTGGGGTTTATTTTTTCAATTTTTACTTATATATACGGCTGTTTTAAACATTCTTTTTCAATCCTTTTTGTAGGCATATATTTTTCTTTTTTGTTTTTCTTTTCTTTTTTCTTTTAGATAAATACTCTGGAGTAGAATTGCTGAGTTTCATGGTAAAGTTATATTCAACTGTACAGGAAATTACCAAGAGTTCTCAAATGGCAATGCATGAGAGTTTCATTTGTTCCATATGCTCCCTGACATTTGGAATTGTCTGTCTTCTTTTATTTTAATCATCTTAGTGAATGTGAAATGGAATCTCATTGTGTTTTTAGTGTGTGTTTCCCCATTTTATGATATTGTGCACCTGTTCCAGTGTGTATTGCTCATTCACATATCTTCTTTTGCAAAATGTCCATTTAAGTATTTTGCCTATTTCAAGTTTTAGCTAATTGTCTCTATTTTTGTTTTGTATGACTTTATGTATTTGGGGTATAGATCCTTCGAAGATATAGGAACTGTGAATGTATTTTTTCAGGCTGTGGTTTATTTTCTTCATAACAACTTTTGATAAAGCAGAAATTTTTAATTTTGATGAAATCCAATATATCTTTATTTTTTCCTTTTGTCTATTGTTAGTACTTTTTGTGTTCTGTTTAAGAAATACTAGCCTACCCCAAGGTAAAAAACATATTCTCCTATGTCTTCTTTTAGAAGTCTTAGGTTCCTAGCTTTTATGTGTAGATCTAAGAGTCATTTTGAAGTGTTTTTTTAGGATAAACTGAAGTGGGGTCTAAGTTTCCTAATTTTTTTCCTTCATAAAAATATTTTGCTATTTTGGTACTGTTCATTCAATTTATTCTTCTTTCTCTAGCTTCTTAGTTAAGAGTAAGCTCTTAACTAAAAGCTTTCAACTAAGCTCTTAACTAAGCTCTTAACTAAGAGCTTAACTAAGTTCTTAACTAAGCTCTTAAGCTCTTAACTAAGAGCTCTTAACTAAACTCATTGATTTTTACATCTCTCTTCTAATCTTTAAACTTCAATTGCAACTTCCAACTGTTTTATATTTTAATTATCATTCTTCTAAAATATTTATATTTTTCCTTTTAATGTTTCTTTGACTAATGTGTTCTTTTGAAGTGTTTTTATTTTTTTTCTTCTGCTATCTATCTTAATGTTATATGATATGTAATATATTTATTCATGTAATATTACATTTGTAATGTAATATAACGTAATCTATTTTTAGTTTAATTTTGTATTGTTCATGAGCATGTTTTGTATGATTTCAACCATTTGTGATATATTGAGATGCATATTATAGCCTGGCATATAATGTGTTTTAGTTAGAATTTCCTGTGCAGTAGAAAAACATATTCTCTGGTTGCCAGATGTAATATTCTAGAAATGCAATTAGGTCAAGTTAGTTGATTGTGTTTTTCAAATATCCTATATATTTGCTTTATTTTCCTATATATTGGTTCTGTCATACACTGAGAGGGATGTTAAAGACTTTAACCATAGTTGTTGATGTCTGTTTCTCCCTTAAATTCTGTCAAATACATACACATTTAGAAATGTATTCTTTTGATAACTTGATGTTCTTGTAATTATGGAGCATTCAGCATTCATCTTTATTTCTTTGCTCTGTAGTCTACCTTAATACAGTCACATCAGATTTCTTACTCTTGATGTCTTTAAAATGTTTCTTATAAACAATGTATAGTTGAATCTTCCTTTTAAAAATCTCCAGTTTTAGTCTCTTCCATTTCATTGTAGTGTTTAGCTCATTTATGAAACACTTTGGTGTCCCAGGTTTACTGTAATTATTTCAAAATCCAACCATCTAAGGTAGACTGAGAAAAATTTATTTATTTAAGGAAAAAGAGCATCTTCTAAAGATTGTCCAGCCATTGACAAACAGACACAACAAGCCCAATTTTTCTATTTCAAGCAGTGGGACAGCTTTAACTTAAGATGTCTAAGTGTTGACAAATAATTTCTACCCCCATACAAACATGTAATAGTATCTTCTGATGAAAACTAGCCATCTAAATGACACATGCATAGTTTTGAGAATAGTCCTTGTAACCCCTATAAAGAAGCTTGATCAGAGCCTGATGATGATGATATACAAGATTATTATCCAAGGACTTGTTTCTACCTCTGCTAAAAGTTAATGCATATTAAACAACGTTTATTTAGACTATCGATTCTACATTTGCCACAATTACAGTGAAGATACAAATAGAATACAATCATAGTCATGTTTTTTGAAATTCTGTGTAAACTATAATATCCTGTCAATGTTAACGACATTTGAAGTGTCCTGTCAAAACAATTTCAGCTATGTTATGTGTAAAACATATCAAATAAGCTTCACAAACTCGTGTTTTTTCATTAAGCTTATTTTCATTGTTTTCCTATGGATGAACTTAAAAATAATTTTGTTTCTTAATTAAGATGCTATGCATGAAGATCCTGAATAATTTAAGACAATTGTTCATTTAAATGGTTACTAATTACACCCTCCTGGCATAGTTATTGTATTATTACTACACTCAGGAATAATATGCTGCACTATTTAGACTTGAAAATATTTCTGACATTTTAATGAACACACCACTTAGTTACATTTGACAGGATTTGCAGTGAACCACAAAGGATTAAAAAATGTCATTTAAGGGTTGTAGATAATTAAACTGGCTCAAATTAAGAAGCCTCATAAGGAAGTTAAAATTATGGAGAATTTTACTGAGCTGAAAATGTGTTTTGCAAAATGACTTTAGGTTTGTTACTTTATAATACAAGATGAAGGGAATCCAGGGATACCTTGTTCTCACCTCATATTGTTCCATTTGCATAAACTATTTTATCTTTCAACATCTCTTTTGATATTTTATTTCGATCCTTGAATAAATTAGTATTATTTAAAATAAATAAATGTTGACTTTGAAAAACTGCTAGATATATTCATTGTAATGCACCAGATGGAAAGGGGTGCAAATCAGTCACAAAAAGCCTCACAAGTCAGGTTCCAATCAAGTTTAAATTGAAATATAAATTTTAGGTAGATATGATTTCAAAAAAAGACAAGGTAGGAATTTTTATTAGTTTCAAACTAGTGATTTTACTTGCTTATCAGCACAGTTGACCTTTATTCATCGTACTATGATCTCCTAAGTACTATAGGAGTATTATAATTATATTTATGTCTTCCTGTATCTACAAATTTGATTATTGTTATATTTTTATGGATCATTAATTTTTTCTATTCCAGCAAGATCTCTATAGTCAAGTTCCTGAGGGATTCCCGCTTGATATTTTCTGTTTCAATTATATGCATTGTGTATTTACTTTTATAGATGTGAATAATGACATATTCTCCAAGTGGCTGTAAATTTGATGTGATAAAACTCTCTGGAGAATTCTGTAAACTTTCACATCTGCTAGAGAATCCAATGAGAGCATCTCTAATAAGGAATTCCTGGAACAAGGAATTAAAGATTATCTACTTTTTAGAAGACATGACAAGTTAGTGAACACCTTTCTTTACATAAAAAGTCAATTTCTGTATTCTGCTAAGTGATAGTTTCCTAACCATTAATCAAGCATTTAGTTTTATTAGCTATTTTTGGTCTTTAAAATGCATAAACATAAAATTGTGTCACATTGTATATGTAAGGGGGGGATCCCAAAAATCTGGAATTTATTTATTTAAAAAAATGTGTGTGTGTGTTTAAACTTCAGTCACCTTCAAAGAACTCTCTGTTTGATGCAATACACCTATCAAGACACTTTTTCTACTGCTCAAAGCAGTTTCTGAATTCATCAATTTTGATGCCTTTTAGTGCTTCTGCCATTTTGTTTGTTTCACTTCTTTCACATTGGCAAAATCTTTCCCTTTCAGAACTTTTTTTATCTGAGAAAGAAATAAACAAATTGCTCTGGGCGAGATCAGACGCATAGGGAGAGTTGGACATGGCGGGGGGATCATGTGGTTTTAGGTCAAAAAGTGCTGAACACTAGCATGATGTGGGCAGGTTCGTTGTCATGGTGGAAGAACCCGTCAGCTGTGTGCCACAACTCAGGACATTTCTTTTGTAAATTGTGACAAAACCGTCCGAAAACTTCAAGATACAAACTTTATTTGACTGATCTGGAGTAATAAATTCTGGCTGTTTTACAAGGGGCTCCTCCTCCAAAAGATAATTCTGTTTTTTGGGAGGTACTACTTCATGTTACTAATGATGATCTTGTATAGCTCTACTCAAAGCATGTTATTCTTTCATAAAGAAATAAGGAAAATAATTGTCTATATTAAAATTCTTCATTAAACTTCACATCTGTCTCTGAAGAAAATAAAATTCTTAAAATTTGTGAAATTTTATCACAGTGGTTGCTTATAGTAAAAAAATCTATATGATAATTTCGTAAAAAACATTTTCTGGTTATTGCTTTTAGTAATGAATTGATAGTCCAAATTGTGGAAAGAAAAGAATGACAATGACATACATGTGTTTCACAGTCATAATTAAAATATATTGGTGAAAAATTATATACCATTGCACATAAGTTATGTACTTCCATTCTTAAAAATCAATTATTATTATCTCAGATTGTGCTGAAATTCAAGTTGGCCCAATGAAATATTTTCTTCTTTCTTTTGAATTTCTTTTATAAGGAGTTTCACAGAAATCATAATTTCAAAATATTTAGCACTTACTGATTTGAACACTAGTATTTTCAGAAACCTAGAAATGAAAAAGAAACACCCAAGCTGGGCTCAGTGGCTCAGCATGTAATCCCAGCGCTTTGGGAGTCTGAAGTGAGTGAATTGCCTTAGTCCGCGGGTTCAAGACCCGCCTGGGCAACTTCGTGAGCCCTCATCTCTACAATAAATCAAAAATTAGCCAGGCGTGGTAGTGCATGCCTGTAGCTCCGGCTACTTGGATGGCTGAAGCGGAAGGATCGCCGGAGCCCAGCAGGTCGAGGCTGCGGTGACCAGGAGCGGCCACTGCACTTCAGTCTGGGCGACAGAGTGAGACTCCAACTCAAAAAAAAAAAAAAAGAAAGAAACACCCTGCATTTGTCACAATAGACTAGGCTATGGTTCAATAGCTACCACAAACATCTAAGTCATTTAACACAACAACGACCTCATTCTCTCTCACATGACAGGTCCACTCAAGTCAGCAACAGCCAACCTCAGGCTGATTGAGGCTCCTCCACTTAACCACACTATCTGTTGCCCATGGCCTGCTTGGTCACTTTTGCAGACAGCAGAACCCCTGGAGAATAGCCCTTAGAAAGTTAATGGCCTCAGAAATTTAATGTCACTTCTGCTTATATTTCATGGACATGTACACAGCATGCTTAAATGAAAGGGTGCCAGGAAATGTGCGTTTGAGGGATTAAAACATTTGGCATTCATCAATGATCCTGCCACATGGATATATGCCATCACTGATACCCTGACTGTCACAGTATATGAACTAAAACTCAAATCTCCCTGGGAAAAGCCATGCATTATAAAATAACAACTAAAAACTTAGAAACAAATACTTTTTCTCCCATAGAATACCTAACTCTTTCTTGTTAACTCAACCTTAACAATTAAGAAAAATTTAAAAAGTATAAAAAAGACATGCCAGTTTATTGTTGTTTTAGTTTCAAATGTGAGTGACTACCATTGATAAAACATGCTCCTCATATTTTCTTCTTTCTTTATTTCTCCATAATGGTATCATAGATTGAACAGATATAGAACTGAATTTGAAATAGAGACAGTTTGAAATTAAAATAATATTTACATACATGGTGAGGAAGGTTGTATAGAGAGCAGATCAATTAAACATTAATGATGGGCAAAGGGGAAAGAGAAGCATATGAAAGGCAGGGTTCTGTCTCATGTGTGTTAGTTTCCTGTGGCTGTTGTACCAGTGACCACAAACTTGGTGGTTTAAGACACAAGAAATATATTCTCTTATACTTTTGAAGACCAAAAGTTCAAAGTCAGTATTACTGGGTTAAAATTACAGTGTGGACAAGGCTATGCATCCTCTGGAGGTTCTACAGGAGAATCCTTCCTTGTTTCTTCCAGCCTCTGGTGTTGCTGGTATTCCTTGACTTGTGGCCATATGACGTCAATCTCTCAGTCCAGCACCTTCAAATCTTTATACTTCATGTTTGCATTGCCTTCCCCTCTGTGTATATAACAAATCTTGCTCTTATGAGGATACTTGTGATGGCATTTTGGAGAACCCAGATAAACTAGAATAATCATCTCCTCTCAAAATCCTTAATTTAATCTCAACTGAGATGACACTTTCACAAGTGAGGTAACATTTACAGGCTCCAGGGATTAGGATCTGTTATCTTTGGGGGCCATTATTCAGCTTACCATGCCATATGAAAACTTTATCTTATTTCTGCCTTAAGCCTAGAGAAACCTGTCCAAACAGAGGGGTATCCAATGAGATAATGTCTTTAAATAAAGAAATCTAGGAAGGATGCTGGCAGAGCTGGCTTTATGCCCAGGGAAACTCTACAGTTTTCTCTTCAGCATCTTTTAAGAGACAATGGAAGGCCTATCTGACTAAAAGTACCTGCTCCTTCCCAAGCTTGTTATTTTTTAGTCATTCTAGAAAAACATGAAGTAAAGTGAGGAACTCGTTCAAGGAATTTAGGTAAGGAAAGTACATTTGCATGTGTGCGTGCGTGAAATAGAGACAGTTTGAAATTAAAATAATATTTACATAGATGGTGAGGAAGGTGGTATAGAGAGCAGATCAATTAAACATAAATGATGGGCAAAGGGGAAAGAGAAGCATATGAAAGGCAGGGTTCTGTCTCATGTGTGTTAGTTTCCTGTGGCTGCTGTACCAGTGACCACACACACACGAATGCTTACATCAACTTTACTCATAATTGTCAAAAGTTGGAAGCAGCCAAGATGTTCTTGAATAAATAAACTGTAGTACGTCCAGATAATGGAATATTATTCACTGCTAAAAAGAAGTGAGCCATCAAGCCACAAAATGACACAGAGGAAACTAAATGCATATCACTAAGTAAAAGAAGCTAGTCTGAAAATATTACATACTATATGATTCCAGTTATATGACAACATTCTGGAAAAAAATGAAGCTATGGAGATATCAGAAAGATCAGTGGTTGCCAGGGGAAGAAGAGAAGAGTAAGCAGAGCACAGAGGATTCTTAGGGCAGTAATTCTATGTGACACTATAATGGTTGATATATGTTATTATACATTTATCCAAACCCATGGAATAAGCAACACCAAGAATGAACCTTAATGTAAACTATGTTCTTGGGTGGTAATGATGTGTCAATGTAGGTTCATCAATTGAAACAAATATGCCACTTGGAGGGTGATGTTGATCATGGAAGAGGGCATGCAAGTGCAGAGATTAAGGGTATAAGAAATCTCTGTACCTTGACCTTAATTGCAGGGGAATAGGGTAAGCCTGATTTATGGCTTATACTCCCTTCTAGAAATTGTGAGTTGGTTTTGTCCCCAAAGAATTTATGACAATAAAAACAAATTCTGCAACTCTTTTAAGTTGAGATCACATGGTATCTCCTTATGTCAGGATGTTCTGTCCTAAATCTTCATATTTTTTTCTCTATGCTCATGATCCTATGACCAAATAGAAGACATATCATCACATTATCCCTGCCTCTTATCATCCTGGACTTTTAGAGGATTCCAGTCTCATACACATGTAACACACACTGCACACATTTAATAAATTATTTTTTGGTTGCCTCTTGGTTCAGGGGACAGGAACCCAATTCTAATCATGTAAGCAAATAGAAAATTTGAAAGGATGAAACTTGAGTATTATAAATATCTACTGTTTCACTTGGACTTTTGCTTCTGAGGACACACATTTTTCTAGTACTCACTTTATTACTCATTGCTGCTTCTCTATTACTCCAAATTATCTTCTGCTCTATGAGAAGGAATAAAGAATTCTTGTGCATCACTGACTTAGAAGTTCAAATCACTAGAGAGGAAATGCTTTGCTTCCATTGGTTCCAGGTTGAGAAATCTTAGGAAACACTTCGAATGTGGCACTTTGGGTCAAACATCTCCCTTCCCTCCACCTCAGATCTATTGACACTGACTTCAGGGAAGCGTCATCAGGAGAAAACACACTGTTACTGGCAGCCTACATTTCTACAGGGTCTTTCTCAGAAGATGAGGGAGTCTCTTCAAAATTTATAAGGATGCCTCCTAAATGGTAGATCACTTCAGACTCTCCCCTGTCATTCCTGCTTTACACAAGAGCAACCTGTCACAGTTTCCAAATCCCCAAACATGCTTGAATCTATACTTGACCTCTTGCTCTCTCTGTGTGGATTGTTCACTTTACATCGAGCACCTTTAACATGGAAACGTTTTACTTATCCCCTCAGGTCTGAGATTAAACTTCTCTGTTCTTCCAGAAGTCTTTCCTGTTGTACATGGCCAAACTATGCTCTATGCTTCCTAAATTGTCCCATAGCACCTCTACCTTTTAGAAAACACTACTTTTGACTGTCTCTCCAACTGGAGTAGGCACTATTTCAGGGCAATGACCATAGTTTTTTGCCAATGAATACTATGCCAGCAACTACCAGGTACTTAACAAAATATTGATTGACCTGCTATATGATGCTTGTTTTTTTTTCTGTTGCCACAAGTCTTTTTCTCCTGCAGCCAGAACTATCTGCGATATCTTTTGGCATTCTCATCATCACGGTCACAAAACATTTATTAATAGCCAATGTGATACAAGCAGTAGAGATAACAAGAGGACAATGACATACAGGGAGCAAAACAATATAAGGTAAAGTGCTTAAAAGCATTGGCTCTGCAGTCCTATTGCTTGATGTCATAACCTTTTTCAATCACTTGCAGTGGGATTTTAGATGTATTACTTAACTCTTCTTTGCCCCGCTGTATTCATTTCCAAATTAGGAATAGTAACAGAATCTTCTATTTGTGAGATCAAAGAAATAAAATACATATCACACTCTTTGAGCAGTGTTTGACTCAATAACCATAGCTGGGTGCAATGGTTCATGTAATCCCAGCAGTTTAGGAGGCAGAGGAGAGAGGACTCAAAGTTTGAGCTCAAAGTTTCGACACTAGCCTGAGCAACATGGCAAGATCTTGTATCTACAATAAATCAAAAAATTGATTGGGCATGGTGGTGCATGACTGTGGTTCCAGCTACTTGGAAGGCTGAGGCGGAAGGATCATCTCAGCCCAGGAGGAGGAGTGCGCGGTGGTTATGTGAGTGCCACTGCACACCAGCCTGGGTGACAGAGTGAGACTCCAACTCAAACAAACAAACAGACAAACATGAATAATGGGACAATCTGCCACCATACTTTGAACTTGATGAACTGTGTCAACATGGAAAAGATGTGTGGGACCTCTCAAATTACACATGGCAGTAATTCTGGTGCCAGTACTACTGCTGTGCATGAATAAGGGAAGTAATAATGATACCAATTACCCTTTTTTATTTTTATTTTGAGTTGGAGTCATACAATATAAATATAATCATAACATATATATTATATACATATAATTTTTAGTTAGAGTCTTTCTCTGTCACCCAGGCTGGAATGCAGTGGCACAATCATAGCTCACTACAACCTCGGCCTCTTGGGCACATGCTATCCTTCTGCCTGTCTCCTGAGTAGCTGGAACTACAGACAAGTGCTACTACACCTGGCTAATTAAAAATAAATTATTAGTCCCCCTCCCCCCAACTGACTGAATGGACCCTTCTGGGCCAAGGGAAACCTGAAAAACTAAATCCCAGACCATAATGGAAAAGAAGATTGGACATGCCTTATTTGTACCCCTTCCCTTGTGGAGTTTCAGGCACAACTGATCAGCATTAACATTAAAATAAATAGAGATCATAAGACTGAAAAAGAAGACTCTGTGGCAATAAGACATCAAATTGTAACCTGACTCTGGTCAGATAGTAAGTCCTAAAGAAAAAGAAAAATACTTTACCCCAAAATATGTTTCCTTGATATATTTTGCAGTGACCGTGCAAAACTGTCAGAATTCCCTTCCTGAAGATTCCCAAATAAGATGAACAACTTTTAAGACTTTTATAACATATTCTCTAGGAAACCTGCTACTTAGAGCCTTTATCTACATATCAAGGACCTTGGCTTCCTCAATCTCTCTCATCTTAACTCAGCATTTATTTTACTGATTTCAAATTCTTTAGACAGAGATTAACTCTTTCCACCAACTTCCCATCAGAAAATCTGTGAATCCACCTATGACCTGCAACTCCCAATGCTGGAAATGCCCCACCTTCCTAGACCTGATCAATGTAAACCTCACATGTATTGATTTATGTTTTGTTTGTAACTTCATTCTCCCTAAAAATGTATAAAACCAAGTTATAATTCAACTATTTGGGGCACATGTTCTCAGTACCTCTTGGGACTGCGTCATGAACTTAGGTTATTCACAACTGGCTCAGAATAAGCCTCTTTAAATATTTTACAGAGTTTGATATTTTTTGTCGACAGCTATGTCTGTGTAGAAGTCAGAAATCAACATCAGCTACTAGCACCATCACTAGTAAAGTGGAGCGAAGACAGACGGGTCACAGAGCACTGCTGAGAAACTACTCTTTGAAAGTTCTTGGTCTTCAGCATGACTCAAGACAACCTGGATGTGTATGACTTTGAGGGAGAATGAGAAGCCTGAACCAGAGAGGGTAAATCTTTCTCTTAAAAGAAATATGTTTGGGGCATGTAACAATTTAAACCAGGATTTCTAGGGGAGATGACAAATTGAAGCAGTCACAGTGTTTTGTCGAAGCTATAAAATGGGCTTCAAGTTCTGTGATGGGACAACTGGGAGAATTATAATGCCACCAACAATAGGAAAAAAGAATGTATAGAAGAGAGCTGTTTTACTCCCTTGTGGAAAGAGCAGAGTGCATGTCCTGTGTGATTGCATTTGTTACTGGGACTTATCATTTTACTCTTTTCATTTCTTTTGCCTCAAGTTTGCAAACTGTCAGGGACTACTTGGTTTTCCCTAAAATTCTTCTTGTGAGACACAGCCAAGTATGGTCATCTACAATTATACTTGACTCAGGAAAATAAGTTAATCTAAACAAAAAGTAAAGTTGTATATTTCATTTTTCTATCTCAATAAAGAAATTGAGCTTAAAACTCACTAAATATACCAGGGAAAAGTTTAAATTATTACATAATATTTATTCAGATTAATTTTCAGAAATATTTCTAGTACAGAAAGTCATTATTTTAATTCATTTCCCGTCCTTAGATACATTCATCATTTATTTACTTATTTATTCATCCATTTATTCATGCAGTAGGCATTTATTGAATGTATCCTATTTGCAGAGCACTGGACTAGATAGTACGTCTCATTTTTATTAACCCGTGGATCTCAATTCAGCCTAGAGTTATGTATAAAAATATCAAACTTTGCAAAACATTTAAAGAGGTTTATTATGAACCAAATATAAGTGAGCTAGGCTTGTGGCATAGTCTTAAGGGGTCCCGAGAACATGTGCCCAAAGTAGCTGAATTACAACTTGATTTTAAATATTTTTAGAGAGAAATAAGTTACAGGCAAAACATAAATTAATACATGTGAGGTTTACATTGGTCAGACCTAGAAAGGAGGAGCATTTCTAATACAAATATACCACTTTTACATCATAGAGGGTTGCTAGAAGGTTAATTTTATCTTCAACAAACTCACAGCTAAATTCTTGTATTTGCTGCATTATTAAAATGGCCACATCATGCAGTGGAGATTGCATTGCAAGGTCATAAATCTGACACCAAAATAAAATAGTTTTAACAACATGTTTAAATAATACTGCAGAAGGGGAAAAAAGAGTTAGGTGAAAAAATTGGATATCTGATACATAGGTTTTTCTAATACTTGATTCTGATATTTCTAGTATAACAAGATTGGGATGACATTCCTCTGAAAAATAGTAAGAAATAAATTTTCATATGTCATATTCATATTTGAACACACTTTTTTTCTCATTCTCTCAAACTGGTATTCATTTTGTTTCAAGCTATAAAGAGATTTTCATCTACTTTATCTTCTTGGCTTTTCCTGCTGTTTTTTTAATTAAAGCTGAAAGAATTAAATGAATCAGGGATGCTGGGGTTATACCAGAATGAGAGAAGATCGGGCTGCCAAAGTCACTGGGGTGTATTAGGTCACAGGCTGATTTGGAATTATCATGCGCAATGATTTTTTTTTTCTGGTTTAAAGACTAAATATTAAAATATTTAAAAGCTAGACAGAGTATAGAGATCAGAGTTCCAGGTCAGTCTCGTGGAATAAAATTATCTGGGAAAAGACTTGCTTTTAAAAATATCTAAGGGCTATTTTATGTATTACCTTTGTCAATTTTGGCTATTTGTAAATAGTAACATTTTCAGTTTTTCATCTATTTATGAATACTTGATTCTACTTAAAATGGTGTTTATGGAATTTAAGTACATATATATAAACACCATTTTAAGCAGAATCAAGTGTGTATATATATATACACACACAAAACTATAATCTACGAAAGCATAATATTGTGATGAATACAGTTACACTATTTTAAATGTAAAATACAGTCTGTAGACAGTATTTGGAAGCAACTGGGAGTGGTCAGATGTGGAGAGAAGCAGTACCTACCCTGACTGGAATAACAGCAGGGTATGGCCACCATAACTACTATGTCTGGGCCCAGCAGAACTTGGTTCCTGTTTTGTCCCTTTTCAGACTAACCATGCCTGTGATGGTAGGAGGTGGAATAGTAAAAACATGTTCATGGAAATAGACCCCAGGCTGCTGAAGCCTCCATAGACCTGACTCAAAAGCAGAAATCCACCTTTGTCAGCTCCAGGTATCATCTGGCTGTGCTGTGCCCTGGCGGTGACCCAGCAGTGTGACCATGTAGGGCCAGGGCAGGTGTGGTGTCTGTAGACAACACTCAGGGGGTCCCAGCAGAGGCAGGAGAGAGGAGAGAAAAGAGATGAAATGGCAGGAGCTGGACAAAATAATTATTCCTGTTGCCATTATTTCCTACCCAGCCTCCCTAATTTTCCTTAAGTGGCCCAATGAATCCTTGGTTGTTCCAGGACCAATCAACAACCACATGACCACTTGTTTACCTACCTCAGAGAGGACAGTTCTTCTATAGCTGCTTCCACTCCTCTGTGTTGACCCTCAGAAGCAACTGGAGGTTATGCAGTTGGACTCTCTGGACTTCAATTTCCCCAGATGCAAAGAAAGTCAAGTGGACTTGGGGCTCTTCAATCGCTGGGCTTCTTGTTCACTTGTTGTTATTATCGTCTTCCTGACCTAGATCTTTGGTTGCTTGAGTTACCGCCTGTTTCAACTATTTAATGGCTACTTATTTCCCACAGAACAACACTGAAGGTTTTAGATGCACTGCTCTAGGTTTTTCTGACCTCTTCAGCCTCAACTTTCACCGTGTGTGTCCTCTGGTCCCCACTTATTATAGCTGGTGAAGTTTTAGAATGAGGAATGAAGCCTCCAGCCAATCTCCATGCTTGAGGACCATATTCTTCACTAGGATTGTTGCCCCTCTCCCCACCATGAGGATCCTTTCTTGCCTTCCATCCTAGACTCTCCTTCCACAAGTTCCCATGGCACCTTGTATAATCAGCTGCATCTAAATTAGTCTTACACAGGATCAAGAATTCTGATATCATCCAAGTATTTGGACTTCTCCACCAGACTTTTTTTTTTGTCGGGGGGAGGGCAGGTCTGGGCTTGGTCTTTGTATATCCCTGGCACAAAGACAGTCTTGCTGCAATGGTAATGCACAAAACATTACTATATTCCAAAGTTCAGTTAACAGATAATTTTGTAACAACATGAAAACATCATAATAAGTTTAACTGGCTATGTAATATATTGTATGACAATTTCATTAATACTTTATGAAATAACAAAAGAAGTATATATTTTTAGTGAGCACTCTTCAGTTGATCAGGCATTTTGATTTATTTTGCCATGCAATTTATAATTGAATTAATCAATATATTTAAGCCAGTTGTGTTTTCATAGGTTTAAAAATTCTTTACAGATTTTTTTGGCATTACATTGGTAAAATGAATCACTAAAGACTTTTTCTCTCTGTTAACTAAACACAGTGTTTCAGATGTTGACAAAGAAGGCTGGCATTGAAAATGTCACTTATTTTTTCAAATAAGGCAGTCTAAACACAAATGAGGTTTTGAGAAAGCTGCATTCACTGTTCACACATATTCAGTTTTTAATTTACAAACATATTTTAGTCTTTTCACGGGTGCTGCTTTTAACTCAAACAATCCAAACTCTGCTTGAGTGTGCATGTGAACAGAAGTTTGTATGTGAATGTGCACACAAGATGGTTGTGTTTTTAGCCTGATTGCAGTTGAGTTCAGCAACTACACTGTGCTAGATATCAGAGATACAAAGATAAATAGGACATGACTGATTACTACCCTCTAGATAGATACAACTTGGTAGTAAGGGAACATAAGATAATTTAATTTATATGTGAGTATTGTGATTGTTTTAGACTGCAACAAGAGAACTCAATCCAGTCTGAAGTAGTCTTTCATGATAGTCAGTTTACAACCCTTTTTTAAAAAATGATGTGATATTTATGTGGGCTCTTGACAGATGAGAGCTCTTAAAAGTCCAGGGCTGAAGAAAGTGAAGGGAAAAAAGAATCCTGTAAGCACCATTCACACAGTTCAGTGGGCACACATAGCTTGATGTTTGGGGCAAGCTACATGGAGTTTGGTATTGATAGAGGGTGAAGTTCGATTTAGAAAGTAATAAGGGGAGCCGGGCTCAGTGGCTTAGCCTGTAATCCCACGCTTAGGGAGACTGAGGTGAGTGGATTGCCTGAGCCCGCGGGTTCGAGACCCCCCTGGGCAACTTGGCGAGACCTCATCTCTACAATAAATAAAAATTTAAAAATATTAGCCGGGCATGGTGGCGTGCACCTGTAGTTCCAGCTACTCGGAAGGCTGAGGCGGAAGAATCGCGGAGCCCAGCAGGTCGAGGCTGCGGTGGCCGGGAGAGTGCCACTGCACTCCAGTCCGGGCGACAGAGTGAGACTCCAACTCAAAAAAAAAATAAAAAGAAAGTAATAAGGGAATAAAGTTAAAGAGCAAGGCAGTAAAGAGAAATAGAGGACCTGGACTTCTTTCTTTAGACAGTGGCAGCTACTGAAGTGTTTTAAGTGACGGTCGATGTTTCATTTTACATGCCCTTGTTAGAAGTTGGGAGAATGGGTTTGAGGGCATATGATTAACAGAACAGAAGATCAATGAAGATTTTGTATCATTCCAAGACAGAAAGTAGACAAGGGAAGTGAGCCAGTTTTAGTAGAAATTGAGGAAAATAAAGATTGCTATATAGTAAGTTTGCAAAATCAACAGGATTTGTTGAGTAACAAAAGAGTGGAAACCATTAGGTTTCCAATTGAATGGATCATGCAAACAGCATGAAGTGTGGAATAGAGGGTATGTGTAAAAGGAAGGATGATGGACTTGTTAAATATTTCACAAAAGATATAAACCCTAGAGATAAGATTTAAGTGATATCAGCATGTATAAAAATTTGAGATTCCCCTGGGAGATTTTGTGGAATAACAAAGAGAGGGTCGAAAACAAAAACAAAACAAAACAAAAAAGGTAGAGTCTTGTTAAACACTGGCATTGAAGAGCAGTGAAAAGAGAATCTGGCTAAGAAACAAAATGTGCATTAGTCAATGAACTAGGAGAGAATCAGTGTATAGTTTTAAGAAGAAATCTGTAGGGCAAATGCAGCAAAAAGATCCATTCAACAAGATAGAAAACTTTTGGAGTAGACTTTAATAATATTTACACATTCTTTTAAATTGTTAGGATATTGCTTGCTTTTTTTGTTGTTGTTGTTGTTGTTCTCTGATGAATTCATTACATGAAGCCACTAGGAAATTCTTCACAGA
The DNA here is from genome assembly GCA_963574415.1 of Tarsius wallacei. Classification (NCBI taxonomy): domain Eukaryota; kingdom Metazoa; phylum Chordata; class Mammalia; order Primates; family Tarsiidae; genus Tarsius; species Tarsius wallacei. Next base: position 482 of record CAUYQG010205660.1, on the reverse strand, counting down.
TGAAATTGCAAAGCCAAGTAGGCCTGGGGAGAATGACGAAGGTTGACCTATCAAACTCTCGCCATATGTGGCTAATAAACATTTGAAAAACACTTAGTCCAAATCAAAATGAGCTATAAGTATATATGTTGGATTTCAGAAGCATCATATAAAAATCTAAAATATCGCATTAATAATTTTTGTATAGATCACAACGTTAGTTCATAACATGTTGAACATACCAGGTTACATAAAACATACTATTAAATATATTTCAATTGTTTATTTTTACTTTTCTTTTTTTTTTTTTTTATTGTGATATTGAGGGGTACATTTAAGGGTTAGGTACACAAATATGTCTCGTTCAGGCACCCTTGTTTGTAAGAAGTGTCCCCGCATCCCCAGACAGGTATTTACTGCCATTAATTGCTTCCCCTATCCCTCCCACCCCCCCATCGTTTCCCACCACTGTCAGTCATTTTCGTGTGGTAATACGTTGGGTG